>APFE030816685.1:76051-93688 GCA_000404065.3 Pinus taeda
ACGATATGTAGTTGATCCGACGGTTCATTCTCTCCTCGGTATTACCGACACTTGATCTGTGGCTTGACACCCAATTGGTCCATGAATTCTATTTAAAGCGCATGGAGGGTCATTTGTAGGTATGAGAGAAGCTTATGTAAACTTTCATTCTTTTATTAATAAATTGTCTTTAGTAGCCACGTTGGCGCAGGCCGTGGACTGTTTCCTCTGTGAGGGTTTTAACCACGTCAAAATACTGGTATATTGATCTGTGATCTGTTTGTGAGGGGTGTCCTTTTGGTGAGGAACTTACCTTGTAAATTCCTACAAATAAAACCATTTGGTCCTAAGTCTATTCCTTCGCCCAGGTGGTTGGTCACCACTAGATTCAATCCATTAAGATTCGACGGGAATCAGAAGAGTCGCAGCTTCATTTCAATCATCATAGCTTCAAACCTACATCCCCAATCTTCAATGACCCCTCCATATGGGTCTAAGAGTACCATACACATAGAAATTGTGTTGGTTGGAACGGTATTGGAATGGCGGATGGGGCTTCCAGCGAACCAATAACTGAATGTTGGTGCATGACAGTTATCTCTCGGCCATTCTCGACAAAATAAATGACCTAATATGGATTACAGTAAACAGGCAGACGCTGTGAAAGTATTTAAGGGCAAGATCAGGCTAAAAGGAGATATAAAGCCTTTGGAAGATGATATTGAGTTGAAGGCGTAAACCAATCAAAATAACAAGTCCACTGTTAAAAACTGAAATGCTGATCAAATGGGTTGAAATAAGCAAAGCCAATTAAATGCAGAGGGAAATTCTGAAGCGACCTAGGTGATGTACGATATAGAATACTTCAGTTATGATGACGATGTTCGAGCAAATCTTGATTTTTTGGTAGAGAATATCAGTCCTTATGAATTTGGAATTTGGAGTTTGATTATTGTACTTCAGTGATTTCTCATAGAGCGTCATTGGTGGTTTGGAGCTTTTTGACCATGAGTGATTAATTCGAAAAGTGGCTAATACCGGTGAGAAGATTTCAACCCTAGCCATTACAGTTCTTTTACTGTCGTGTGAACTCCACTCAGCTGGTAAAAGCGAGAATCTAGAACGAAAGTGAATGGTTGAAATTTGTTAAAGAGACTTCGAAGTTAATCATGGGAGGAGATTTTGAATTTTTTTATTAGATTTTGTGAATATCTAAAATCTTACAAAGAGGAGAAAGGTTAAATAATTGAATTGGCTGCTATACATTACAATTGTGCAATCGAAATCAGGATTCCATGGAAGAGAAAAGCTGCAAATTAATTTTTTGTCTTCAAACGCATGAACTATTTTTATTAATAACAAAAGCATAATTTGTTTCAAATGATATAGTAAGAAAGTCTTTGTTTTTGCTTGAGATTTAAGGAGGTTATAATCCATTGTACTTCGCTATTTAACCCGACTGATCTTAGTATCAAGAGTCTTGATTTTTCTTGAGATTTCAGGAAGTTATCATCGACTGTGCATTACTATGTAATCGTGTGATCTTTGATATTTTGATATTAATAATGAATAACAGGTTGAACTGTTTATACGTTAATTTACCACATGAATAGTGATAATGTGCGGGAAAAAAACAAAGAATATTGGAGGAGATTTTGAAGTTATTTTATTAGATTATGAGAATATCTAAAATTTAACGAAGAGAAGGTTAAATAATTGAATCAGTTATTATGATATTAAGAATATTATATTTTGATTTTTGTGTTTAGTTTTTTGTCATCCATTATAAATTAAGCAAAGTTTTTAAGTAGAAATTTGGAACTTTTACATCTGTCTTCAACATGGAAACTCTTACACTAGATCATTCTAAGTGATGAACTTTAATACTAATTGCCCACTTTAATAAGAGTTTCCCTTAGGTATATTGCAGTAATTTATGTATTGAGGCTTCTATGATCTATAATAAATTAACTAAGGCATTTCAGAATCACATAAGATAAATTTTTGGCAGAAAGGTTTCTAAGGAACAAGTGTGGTTCATCATGAGAACTAGATGAAAAGATGAAGAGACAGTTTATTGCAGAGGATTAAATAGAGAGCAATGTAGAGACCATAATTTTCCAAAGGCTTAAATATAGAGACCATAATTTTCCAAGTTGAAGATAGATTTGGTTTTTCTAAGACTAAGTAAATAGAGAGCAATGTATATACCATAACTTTCCAAGTTGAGTACAGGTTTGGCTTTTCTAAAACTATGTAGACAGTGAAAGTATTGTCTAAACATTGCTCTCTAGTTAAGCCTTTGTGAAGCAAATTGGTTGGTTGGAAAATCCTTTGCCAAAATTTTCAACTTTGCTTAATTTATTATGGATCAAAGAAGCATGAATACAAAAATTACTACCCTATGCTATTAAAGTTCATCACTTTGAATGGTCTCCGGTAAGGGTTTCCAAGTTGAAGAGAGATCTAGTTTTTCCAAAAAGATGTAGAGACTGTGAAATTATGGTCTCTACATTATTCTATATGTAAGCCTTTGGCATAGTATGTCTCCTTATCTTGTGCCATAATGAACCACACTTGTTGACTCAAAACTTGTAAAGCCAAAAAATGATTTTATGTAATTTCTACCAAAATACTTTGGTTAAATTAATATTTTGATTATTACAAATTAATAACAAATAAATAGATGAAAAATTAATTTTCAATAATATGGATTCAATAATAATAAATTAAAATGATGAAAAATAATAATATTAATGAACTAAAATGATGAAGAATAATAATAAAAATTAAATGATGAAATGCCAGGAAAAATCTACCTCGTTTTGAAGAAATTGTATAATAGATAAATAGATTGGATATACTAGATGAAGAGATTGCAAAAGGTATAATAAGAAATTTGTATATATCATATGAGGATATTATAGAAGTATGATAAATGTTTTGAAGTGTTAAATGAGATTCAATGCGATTTAATTAATGTAATAATATTCTTTATTTATTTTCATGATCAAGGTTTTCTATTTATCCAGTGAAATAATATTTCATGTTCAAAATTAATAAATTGCTCAGATGTCATATGGTTCTTTAAAAATATTTATTTATATTTTCCACTAAAATGTACATTTTTACTGACTTGGTGATGATTTTTAATAAACATAGTCAAATTTCCCAAATTTTCTTTACTAGACAAAAAGAACGAAGTAATTAACCGCTATCATACCGTTGCAGTGTTATGTATACGAGTGATTGAAAATGTATTTTCATCCTTTGGTTTTTGTTGAAAGGCTCATGAACTCTTCCTCCATTGAACAACAGACGTTGCATTTCTGATCATGGCCTTCAGGAAAATTAAAAATCAGAAGACCCGAAGGAAGTTATATTTTGAAAAAAAGGGTTGCATTTCTGATCATGGCCTTCAAGAAAATTAAAAATCAGAAGACCTGAAGGAAGTTATATTTTAAAAGAAAGGGAAGTATAAAACCAAAGAGAGTCATATTAAAAAATTAAAAAGAAAAATAATATTGTGTTTGTAGGCCCAAAAATTAATTATAGAAAGGAGAATCTGTTAATTTTCAAGAGAATGGTTTGTAGAAAGGAAAAATTTAAATTAAATATTAGTTCACTGGAATATGCCTGTAATTATTATTTTCCAGAGTTGTTAAAAAATCTAGGAAGGATTGCGTGAGGAAGGTGTGGCAAGGTTATATGTCTCATCACAAACAAACAGATTTGTTGTACATTCTTTTAGGTAATTCTTACTTCATATGATGCAACGAGCGTAAGCGTCATAGCTTTCTTACTATCATAAACATGGGACTTGAGAGAAAAGGATACACGATTGATATATAAATATTTAATTTTTAATATAGTATTAATATTTAATTATGATATCAAATATTTAATGTCGTTCATATTATTAATGTTATATAACTAATAATTCTATATAATTAATAATAAAATAATTAATAGTTTGCAGGGGTTTGGTCTCGTGGTCAGTCAATAGTTTGCTAAGTGGTATGGGTTCAAGTCTTGTCTTACCATGAGGGGCCATTCCTTGCGGGCTGGGCGGTTTGTAGTTGTCATGGTGGCAGCCAAGGGGATTCGACCCCCTTTAACGCGAGTACAATACCACCGCCATTCCCGATTCAGCTATATATATAGATTAATAAAAAACAATAATATAATATAATTGATTATTAGTCAATTCTTACTAGCATATGCTATTGAGAATGGACTTTCTTAGCAAGGCAACCCATGATCAAATCTCATGGAGGATGTTGTACCCATACTAGGGGGAGGAGGCACGCTAAAATCTAGTTAGCTTAGGGTTGGTGTGGCCTAGGGAAAGTGTGCGATCTGCAAGTGACTTTGACAGCGTAGATGCCTGTGGGTCGTGGTTTCTCAAGCCACAAATCAAGCATGGAGGAACCATAAAATTGAATATATAATATATATAATATATATATATATATATATATATATATATATATATATATATATAATTGTTGAAGAATACAGAAAAAATGAACTTATATTATTAAATCCTATATTATGGACCTAATATTAAAAACCGAATATTAACTTATTATTATAAACCATAATTTTATAGTTGACTATGACATTATGGTTACCACATCTAATTATAGGAAACAAGATAACATAGCCAAAGAAAATGAACCCATCTAGGGTGAACATGGACAAACATGGTCAACCATGTTCAATTCTAGCCAAAAAATCATTAATCACAGTGAAAACACAATCAGTGATGTTCAAAAATAATCACAAGGGAAACATAGATTTTTAAAGAGACTTACCTTAATCCATAAAATTAGATAAATCCATATAACCATAGAAGAGGCCTATAACCAATATTCAAGTCACGTTTCACTTTAACATTCACTCTCTTTTATTGTTGTTGCATAACACAAAAAAGATACCATATTATTAAATCTTATATATTAAACACCCTATATTATAAACCCTAATATTAAACCCCAATATTGAACCCACTATTGTTAACCCTAATATTATAAAACTTAAAATCACATTTGACCATGATCAAACTTGGTCAACCCTATGTTTACGACATTTAACAATAATCGACATGATAACATTGTCTAAGATACTCAACCTTTTTACGGTGAACATGAACAATCATAGTCAAGCATCTTCGACTATAGTAAAAAAAATCATTTACCTTAGTGAAAATATAGTGATCAATGTTCAACAATAATCACACCTTGCAAACCATAGTAAAACTATCATCAACTATCATCAACTATGATCACCATGGTTGACTATGATTGGCCATAGTTAACTATGGTCACCATGGTCATCCATTGTTAGCCATACTTGTCTCTCGTTAGCATGGTTAACCTATGTCAGCCATGTTAGTCATGTTAAACTAGAGGCAAGTTAGGTCAACCATGGTAATATTTGGTCAACCATAGTCTCCATAATCAACAATTAAAAACCATGTTCAATCCATGTTGAACATGGCCAACCATTGTTAATATGGTCAAATATCATCAACCTAGGTCATCATGGTAAAACATGGTCAAATGTAGACTACCATTATCAAAATAGACAACCATAATCTATATCCGACAATTATGGTCCACCATGGTCAAATTAGTCAAACCCTGTCCACCCATAGTGAACTTGGTCAAGCCATGTGACAAAAGTCCCAATGTGACAAACATTGTCACATTGTTGCTTTGTGACCAAAATTAATTGGACGTCACGATGTGACAAACATTATGGAAATGTCACATTACATTGGAATTTATCCAACATCACTGTGTGACAAGCACTATTGCAATGTCACATTACATTGTAATTTATCCGACATCGTAATTTAACATTGCAAATTTAGTTAATGACATTTACTAATATTGTTGACTATGTTCAACGATGTTTGACTAATTTTCATGTTCAACACTCTTCAACATTGATCACTTAGAGTCTTTTATTACTATTATTAATTAATATTAATAGTCGTACATAGTCAACCATATTAATCAAACATAAACGAAGTTAACCTTTATTGTCCATGTTTAAATAGTTGACAATGATCAAACTTGCTCAACCATATGTCTACCATATTTAAAAAAATAAAAAGTCACTCATATTTGTCCTCTATTACTATAACTCGACCATATTCATAAATAGTGAACCACGCTTGACCAAAGTCAAATATTGTTAACCTTAGACATCTAAGGTCACGCTTCGTCAATCATAATCAAGATTCACAAGTGCTTTATAACAATATTAATATTAATATGACCATGCTTAACCATGCATGCTTGTAGTAGATGGCTAGGGTCCATTACTAATATTAGGATTCAAAATACTAATCTCATGCTTCAATATATTAAACATAGGATTTATAATAATAATCTTGTGATTTATTATATTGCGTTTTATAATGTTATGGTTTTGTAAAAGGGTTTAATATTGTGACATTGGAATGGTATAAAAAGTTGTCCAACATTGTGTTCTCACAAAATTTATGTAAATGCGATAATCAATTTGACAGTCATTATTGCAATGTTACATTACATTGCAATTATTCAACATTGCATTCTGACATTACAAATTTAGGGTTTAATATTAGGGTTTATAATATTAATCTTATAGTTTATTATATTGGGTTTAGAATGTTAAGGTTTTATATTAGGATTTAATATAATAACATTGGAATATTACAAAACTGTATCCAATGTTGTATTGCGACAAACATGGTAACCCAAGGCATATATCAACCACATTTATTAATGGATGATAATGAATGCTTAAAAGTAATCTAATTTCATACCATATATAATTTGATTTATAATATTAATCCCTTGAGTTTAAAATATAACTTTAATTGTAAATGTAAATGTAATGTTTAACATTTAACATTTTTTTATCTAATGTCGACCCTATTTAAAAATCAATCTAATTATTATTATGTATAAACTCAATATAAATTTAAAATATAATAGGTTTACGAACACTCAAAATGTACGCTAAATAAATAAAATATAAATAAACAACAGGTATGGTAAATAAATAAAACTTTTTTTATGTTTACTCAAGAGGTATGGTAACTAAATAAAAATATAAATAATGTAAAGGTATGGTAGATAAATGAAAACTCTTTTTATATTTATTCCATAAACCTCTTTATATTTAGGAAAGCTCAAAAAATTGGTTTTATTTAATTGCAGCCTCGCCAAATACTACGAGACAAATAATTATTAATACCATGGGTCAAATAATATGGTAAATAAAAGAGATATGATAAATAAATAAAGTGGAGGTATGGTAACTAAATGAAACATCATTTTATATTTACTCCATAAATCTCTTTATACATACTAACACTCAAAAAAAGAAGTTTATTTAGGTGAAGCCTATCAGCCAAATACCATGGGCGAAACTATTATTAATACCATGCAAAAAAAACATTATTAACTCTCATATTAATATTAAATATTATTAGTATTTATTAGTATTATTATGATTATTATTATTATTATTATTGAATCTAATATTCATATAATATATTATATATATTAATATTATTTAATTTAAATAACTTTCAATTAATATGATATAAAAAATTATATTATAATATATATTAATATATCCTGATATATATTAACTATAGATATATGTGGGAGGGAAGAACAAAGACATAGAGTGATAGAGGTTGAGAGACAGGGGTAGTGACAAGGAAGAGATGGAGATAAAATAAAGGATAAGGGAGAGGAGGAATGGAGAGAGAGAGAAAGGGAGATGAGTGAGATAGGTAGATAAGGTTAAGAGAGGGAGATGGAGACACAAAGATGGATGGGGAGAGAGAAAAGGAGAGAGGGAGGTAGACAATAAGAGGATTAGAGGGTATAGAGAGAGAGAGAGAGAGAGAGAGAGAGGAGGGATAAGATAGAGGACTTCTGAGAGAGGAGGAGAGTGGTAGGGATAGAGAGATGGAGTTGGAGGGGGAGAAAGGAAGGGAAGAGGAAAGACATAGAGAGTGAGAAGTTGAGAGAGAGAGGGAGTGACAAGGCAGAGATGGAGAGAGAGAGTGTATGTTTTTGGATGAGATATAAAGACAAATAATGAGATATATATAGAGGGGGGAGAGAAGGAGAGAGGTAGGGAGATAGTAACATAGTTGGAGAGAGAGAGAGAGAGAGAGATGGGGAAAGAGAGAGGGAGACAGGAGGTGAAGGGAGAGAGAGGAAGAGCAAGAGACATGACTTGAGAGAAAAGAGAATGATTGGGGAATAGAGAATATTGGAGAGAAGATAGAGGATTGGAGGGCAGAGAGGGAGAGAGAGGGGTGGGAAGAGAGAGGGACGTAGAAGAGAAATGGATGGAGAGGAAGTATGAGAGAGCGTACATGAGAGAGAGGAGGAGAGAGATAGGGCATCATAGGGAGATGTAGTTGGAGGGATGGAGAGGGAGGGAGGAAGAAATACATAAAGAGTGAGAAGTGAAGAGAAATAGGGAATGAGTGACAAGGGAGAGATGGAGAGAGAGTGTGTATGTTTGGGGGTGAGATAAAGAGACAAAGAAGAAGAGATGGAGAGAATGGGGGATAAAAGGAGAGAGGAAGGAGGGAGGGATATAGTAATAGTGTTGAAGGGTGAAGAGAGAGAGAGAGAGGATGTGAGGGAGTGGATAGAGGGAGGGAAAGAGAGATGGAGTTGGAGGGGGGGAGAGAGGGAGGTAGGAAGAAGAAAAAAAGAGAAAAAGTTGGAGAGAGAGAGAGAGGGAGTGATAAGGAAGAGTGGGAGAGAGGAAGAAAGGACAACAAGAGGGAAGAGAGATAAAAGCAAGGGAGAGGGAGAGAAGGGGAAGAGATAGAGAGGGAGAGGATGAGGGAGTGGTAAATAGATAGACTGGAGAAAGAAAGTGTATTTTTTGGGGGTGATATAGAGAGACAAAGGGAGATAGAGATATAGATGGAAAGTGAAGAGAAGCAACAAGAGAGAGATGGAGAGAAAGAGGAAGGGATATAGATATTCATAGGTATACAATGAGAGGGAATGTGTGTTTTAGAGAGACAAAAAAGGAGATATGGAGGGAGATATAGATATAGATGGAGGGGGGAGAGAAGCAAGAATATTTATTTCACTAGATGAAATGATTTCAGTGTAGATGTTTATTTCTAATCATATTTGATTCCTTGCACTAGATGCATCAATTTCAATGTACATGATTTACAATCCTATTTTATTTCTTGCACTAAATTCATTCATTTAAGTGTAGATGGTGATTTCTAATCCTATTTGATTTCTTGCACTAGATGCATTGATTTCAATGTAAATGTTTATTTCCAATAATATTTTATTGCTTGCACTAGATGAATTGATTTCAATGTAGATGATTTCTAATCCTATTTGATTGCTTTCACTAAATGTATTGATTTTAGTGTAGATGGTGATTTCTAATCCTATTTGATTTCTTGCACTAAATGGATTGATTTCAGTGGAGATGTTGGTTTATAATCCTATTCACTTACTTGCAGTAGATGGATTCATTTCAGTGTAGACATTGGTTTATAATCCTATTTTCTTAATTGCACTAGATGCATTGGTTTGAGTGTAAATGTTGATTTCTAATCCTATTTGATTTCTTGCATTATATACATTGATTTCACTGTAAATATTTTTCTCTAATCTTATTTGATTGGTTGCATTAGATGCATTGATTTCAATGTAGATGTCGACTTATGATTTGATGTAACTGGATGTATGATGGTCCATTAATTTTAAAGTGATTGGATTAACATTGTGCATTGATTTCAAAGTAAGCACAAAAATAATTGACAATGTACATTGATTTGTGTGTTATAGTAATTCAACCTATTAATATTGGAGAGAAAGAGAGACAAGGTATGATGTTTAATATAGTAGCTTGAGCTAAAGATTTAAACCATTTATGATTTAACCTACCCTTTTCATAAAATCGACATTAAAAGATGACAATCTAGGTGAAAAAATGACAAAAGTAACAACGATGACAATAAGAATAGTAGAAGAAAATAGCTTGAGATGAAACACAACGAAAACTATTTGTATTTGACTATATTCTTAATATCCACATTTTCTATCATTCAACACTATTACACTGTCACTTTACATTCAAATTTTTTATTTCATCATTTCTCATCATTAAAGTGATTAACAATATTTATCATCTCAACAAACTCAGCTAAGTAAGCAAATTTAAAATTAAATTGACGAGATTAGTCTCAGACATATTTAGCAAATTTAAAATAATTATATTAATATTAGATGAATTTAGATTTCATTGATAAAATTAAGCACATGTTCATTAGATTTTCTTTCGTCATGCACCACTCAAGCCAACCTAGATCCATCTTAACTCGAGATCTATCAAGCACCGATACTTATCAAATCTCTTGAGGAGCAAACCTTTCCTCAAGTTTTGTACTCAAAAAAGAGGTTTTCAACTCTAAAGATTTGATCCCTCTTGATGCTTGATAGATCCAGAGTTAAGATGGATCTATACTAATAATATTAATAATAGGGTTTCATATTAATCTTATGGTTTATAATATTAAGCTTAGGGTTTATATTCCTAGGTTTTAATATATTAAACGTAGGGATTATATTGTGATTGTTTATACTATTAATATTTTGGTTTATTGTATTTAGATTTATAATGTTAGGGTTTTATATTAGGGTTTAACATTGTGACATTACACACTTATGGTTTAATATATTTATAAATCTATCTAGCATTATGTGAAACATTATCACAATTTGACAATAATTGTCGCAATATTACATTACAATGCAATTTATTCAATGTCACATTACAACATTGCAAAATTAGGGTCTATTGTCTTAATCTTAGGGTTTATAATACTAATCCTATAAATTAATGTTAATCATAAGTTTAAAATATTAATATTAGGTGTTATAATATTAATGTTAGAGTTTTATTCCTAAGGTTTAGTCTATTAAACATAGGGTTAACAACCTTAGTATTTGTAATATTAATCTAAGCTTTTATTATATTGGGTTTTATAATGTTAGGGTTTTATATTAGGGTTCAATATTGTGACATCACAAAATTGGGGTTTAAAATAGCTATAACTCTATCCAACATCACATTGTGACAAGCATTGTCACAATACCACAATCAATTTGAAAATGATTGTCACAATGTTACATTACAATACAATTTCTTCAACGTCGCACTGCAATATTACAAAATCATGTTTTAGTATAATAATATTAGGGTTTATAATATTAATCCTTAGGTTTATAATAATAATCCCAGGGTTTAAAATTAATCCTGGGATTTATAATATTAGTCTTAGGATTTATTATTTTATGGTTTACAATGTTATGGTTTTATATTAGCATTTAATATAGTGAAAATACAATATTAGGGTTTAGCATGTTAATGTTAGGATTTGTTACATTAGGTTTTATAATATTAATCTTAATATTAATATTAATATTAAATTAATTTTAATATAATATTAATATTAATATTAAATCTAATATAATATTAATCTTATTCCGTTGGGTTTTCAATAATAGAGTATATAATATTAGTCATAGAGTATATAATATTAGTACTAGGATTTATAATATTAGGGCTTATAATATTTATCATAGGGTTTTTAATATTAATCTCAGGGTTATTAATATTAAGGCTTCTAAAATTATCTTGGGGTTTAATATTAACACACAGGTTTTATGTACATTCAATGGAATAGTATAAAAATCTATCTAATGTCACATTATGATAAACATTATCTCAATGTGACAATCAATTATTGTCACAATGTTACATTACATTGCAGCACATTCAACATCACATTATGACATTATAAAATAAGTGTTTAGTATCAATATTTATAGCATTAGGGTTTTTAATATTGGGTTTATAAGAATTACAAAAATAATATTAGGGTTTTTAACATTGGGTTTGTAGTATTACAAAAATGTGTCTAGTGTTGCATTGTGACAAACATTATCTCGATGTGACAATCAATCATTCTCATAATATTACATTACATTGTAACTCATTGAATATCACAAAGGGACATAGCAAAATAAGTGTTTAATATTGGGGTTTATAATATTAGTCTTGAGTTTTTGTATTATGGCCCAATGTTGTGACATTGGAATGGTACAAAAATGTATCGAATGTCACATTGTTGTAAACATTATCTCAATGTGATAATCAATCATTGCCGCAATGTCACATTACATTATAATTTATTGAACATCACATTGGGACATAACAAAATTGAGGTTTAATAATAGGGTTTAGAATATTAGCATTATTAATATTGGGTTTATAATATTGGGGTTAAAATTTAGTTTATAATTTATAATAGCATGATTTAATATTTTAGTTTAAAAGATTAATCTTAGGGTATTTTATATTGAGTTTTATAATGTTAAGGTGTTATATAACGGTATATAATTGTGGAATTGAAATGGGACAAAAATATATCCAACATCACATGAAAAACATTGTTTGAATATAAAAATATATCTAACAATCATTGTCGCAATGTTACATTACATTGCAATTTATTCATTCCCACATGGCTACATTACAAAAATTGAGTTTATTAATCTATTGGGTTTTTAATACTAAGTAATTGGGTTTATAATATTAATAATCCATTTGGTTTATAATCCATTGGGTTTATAATATTAATCTCTTGGGTTTATTAATGCCTTGGATTTATAGTGTTTAATCCCTTGGGCTTATAATATTAATTTGTTGGGTTTATTAATCTTAGGGTTTATATTCTTATGGTTTAATACCTTGATTTTTAATATTAATCTACTAGGTTTATACTATTAATGATCTCTTGTGTTTATTAATCATTTGGGTTTATAATATTACTCCCTTGTTTTCTTAATGCTAATCGCTCCCGCTTACCAATCCCTTAGGTTTATCAATATCTTAAGTTTATAATATTTATTTATTTTTTCTAAATACTTGACTAAATCTATTAAAGATACAAAAAATAATGATACATGGAGGCACCGGCCTCTTCAGAACCTGTCGTAGAGTTTACCAAGTATTAATAAACAGTAACTAAAAAAGAGACTGCCCTCAAGGGGAAACGAGTCCAAAAATCATGGTGTGAGCTTCCCACGCAGGGGAACCAGCCTGTAATTCCCATGTATAAGAGTTTTTTAGCAGAACAAAAACAAATATGACCCTAAATAATAGAAATTACAACAAAAAATACCCCGAAGATGGTGACCGGGTGTCTAAAAACCTGAATAAAAAACTATGGCCTACTAGGTGTCACCAGGTGGCAGAGGTTCCTCCATGATGAGATAGTCATAGGCATATATGTCTTTGACGTCTTGCTGTTGTCTGATTGTCGTGGCTTCCTTCTACATCTTGGCACCTGGAGTGCTCGTCGTGGCTTCCATCTTCACATTACCGCTTGGAGTGTTGTCTGTCTAGTTCAAAATGTTCGGTTTAAAGCGTGCTACGTTCGTTTGGTTCAAAGCATCACCAGGAGATCTACAAGTCCCCGAGTTTCTACCATGAGTGTTATGTCTGCTAATGCCAGCCTTGTCCTCAGTGATGCGAGCCGGGACGAAAGTGTTATGTGGCTCCCCTCTGAAGGCTACAGAAATGGTGGTGATAATATAGGGGCACTCAAAAGTGCATCTAAACTGGAACTGGGTTGAATGACAGGGATTCATCATCGACACAAAGTCATCAGGGGGTGCTCGGATTCTGCATCACTCCTAAGGCCAATCCTCTGGGCATGCCCTTTTCCATTGCAGGTGTTGGGATACTGACCCGTGTAGTGAGGAGCAGTCGAGGGCAAGTAGGAATCTGTAGCAGTTGAGTCAGACAGGGACAAAAAGGGAGGGTGAGTTTCTCTACCTCTGCTGCTACCCCTTCGATTTCTTATTATGTGCCTCAAACAACTCATATTTTCTTGGTGAATGTCAGTATGTCGGGTGCTTAAAGGAGAACGAAAATGGATGGAATAGCTCGTGCAGGCAAGAGAGTGAGGAATTTGATTACTAGAGGCGAAATTCAGGGCCGAAACAACATCTCTTTAGCAGCAAAGCAAGTTGTGTGAGAAGTGGGCACCTTTGGTCATCCCAATGCAATAAACGATCTAGCACCTTCTCGTCGTGGTTGTTCGAGAGCTCGACTCTGCAGCAGCAGGGAGGTAGTTACATGCTAGAGGAGGCAGAATAGGGGGGAAGGTCATCCACATTTTCCACCTTAAGGATCAGAATTAGGTAGCCTCAACCCTCACCCATCATTAATGTTTTTCGTCTTTCAAACATCATTAAAATTCCATAAATTATGGCAGTGGGCATCCTGGTTGCAATGCAGGTGGCCATGTGGCCATGCCACTTGCCTGCCCAGAAGAGTCGCGCTGTACTAGCACCATTAATCACCCGCATCTGGGTATTTTGCATCTCTCTGCACCAGATTGATGCATTCCTATAAATGAGAGCTATCACGTAGAATGTCAAGCGAGCCAACGTTTAAAACTCAATCATTATTCACCCCTAGATTTGCGAGGAGATCTACCACTTTACTGCCTTCCCTTTTGGTGTGTTGGAAAGTGATTTCTCTATCGGTTAAGAGCCATTTTTCAATGAGATCTAAATGAGCCGCTAATCTCCAACTATTGGCTACCTTGTGGGCATGTGTACCTTGGAGAATGCACTTTGCTATGGTGATAAGGATTTATGAATCTCCTTCAATTATTATAGGAAAATAACTGTGCTTCTGAGCTAAGCATAGTCCCTGCCATAGTCCTTCTAATTCTACTAAGTTGTTTGCATCCCATCCTATTGATCCATAGCAAATTAGGAGAGGTACGCTTTCATGATTCGTGAATATTCCTCCATATCCTACCTTACCTGGGTTGCATTTAGAGGCTCCATCAAAATTTAATTGTACCATTCCTTTGGAAGGAGGTCGCCAATGACTTGGAGCGTTGGAATTTCGAGCGATGTTGCTAGTGTGTGTGTGGGTCTGTGAAATACAAAGATGCCAATTCTCCATATGTTCTTCTCCTGATTAAGGGTAGGTAATTCCTCTTCATGCCAATTTTCAAGAGTCAAGGTTTCCTGTAGATTGTTACAAAAGTTATTCCATAGGATATCCAGAGGAGTACATTGATTCTTAAAAATGTGCCTGTTTCTTTCCTTCCATAAAGTCCATACAAGTAGACTTGGAACAATTTTCCATAGTGAGTTTAGTAGCCTGCTCTTGTAGGGATCAATTGTCCATTTTATAATGGTGTTTGTAATATCCTCTCTTACTCTACCCCTTTTTTGACATCTGAATTCATTTTTTTCCCATAGTTTGTTGGCAAGATGGCATGCGTCCATAAGATGTTGGATTGTCACTTCTTGTTGGCTACAATTGGGGCATCGAGAGGGCCCATGGAAGCTTTTCTTCCTTAGATTGTCCCAAGTGAGAATCCTTTCTTGACATAGTAACCATAGAAACGTTGAGATCTTGGGCCAAATAGCCGAAGACCAGACTTTCTCCCATGGTGGGTCTTTTTCATCTTGATAGCTAGTCATGAGATTGTATGCCTCTTTTGTAGTGAAAGTCCCACATGGTGTATATCCCCATCGCAAAATATCCTTCTTGTCTGAGAATGAGATTTTCCTATTCATGAGTTTTGTGTCCAAATCATTATAAATTTTGTCTGTTCCTTGTCAGATTAACTGTGTCGCATTTAGCCATTACCTATATCCTTGATTGAGGCATGGAGTCCAATGTTGAGTGACTGTTTCCTCCTATTGCGATTCCCAATCCTCTGTATGTGGAGGTTGAAATGCATTGCTAAGTTGTGGTCTTTGATTCCAAGATTCCATCCAGAATCTAGCCATACTTCCATCTCTGATTTCCTGGAAACTATGCTGCTGTATCATGTTGCTATGTTGTTTTGCTACATTCCATATTAGGGATCCCTTTTCAGTGGGAAGAATTGTGATTAATTCGTGTGGCAGCCTGTTATTTGCATATTTGGCAGTCCATAGTGTTTCCCAAGGTGTGTGTAGTGCTGATAGCCATTTCCACCATATCCTTTCTCCTATAACATAATTACTATGTTGAGGATCCCGGAGGCCCGCTCCTCCATACCTTTTAGGAAGTAAAACTATCGTCCTTTTAACCAATGCCCATTTTCTATTTTGGCTTGAGGATCCCCATAGGAAGTTACTTTACAAGTTTTTGATTCTTTTAAGTACCCATTTTGGTGTTGCTAACACAAAGAAAATATAAAGAGGCATCGATTGTAAGACGGCCTTAACCAGCACCATACGGTTGACCATATTAAGGGCTCTATAAGTCCAAGAAGAAAGGAGAAAATGCCATGAGGCATGTTTAATAGCTGAGCCAGTCAATGGGGTGCCTAAATACTTGGAAGGAAGAAAGGCTTTAGAGAAACCCAAGATGCGAGATATAGAGGATTGAGTGGAGGGGGGGTGTGAAAAAGGAAAATTCGGGATTTTGTTGTGTTGATGCTCGCTCCAGAAGCTTCCGAGTATTCATCAAGCAGAGATTTAAATTTAAAATCTTCTTGAACTGAAGGGTGCCCAAATAACATGTTGTCATCTACAAATTGTTGATGGGTGATGGCTGGGGATTCATGGATAGAGATGCCTCTGATCTACTAAGTATGAAGCGTATTCTTTATTAGACATCCTAGCCCTTCAGCAATTAACACAAAAAGAAAGGGAGAGAGAGGATCTCCTTGTTGAATGCCCCTTGAAGGGTGGAAAGTATTAGAGGGAATACCATTTACTAAAATGGAGAAAAAAGATGAGGATATCATATTTATTACCCATCTGACCCAGGTAGGTGAGAAACCAAAGGTATTAAGCATTCTTTCCATGTATGTCCAGCTTAATTTGTCTTTAAGTTTATGATATTAATATCTTGGGTTTATTAATCACATGGGTTTATAGAATTAATCCCTTTGGTTTATAATATTAATAATAAGGTTACTAATATTAATCGTAAGGTTTATAATGTTAATCTAAGGGTTTATATTTCTAGGGTTTAATGTTATTCCCTTTGGTTTATAATATTGATTCTAGGGTTTTCAATTTTAATCCTAGGGTTTATATTCCTAAAATTTAATATTAAACCTAAGGTTTATAACATTCATCTTAGGGTTTAATATTAATCAATTCAATTTATAATCAATTGGAATTATTAATCGCTTCTATTTATATTATTAATCCTAAGGTTTATAATATTAACCTTAGGGTTTCATGTTCAGTGTGGGGTTTATGATATTTACCTTAAGGTTTCTATCCCTTGAGATTAATATTATTTCCTCGTATTTCTAAATAGTTGCGTTTATTAGTCCCTTGGGTTTATAATATCAATCCCCTATGTTTATATAATTAATTCTTTGGGTTTAATATTATTCTTTTTATAATATGTTGAGTTTTTAATATTAAGAATCCCTTTGATTAATAATATGAATAATGGAGGATTTATTATATTTATTAATAATATCAATAATATTATCATATTATCATAATATAATAGTAATTATTGTAAATTGTTATTATAGCTATTATACTTATTAACAGAATTATAACATAATGATAATCCTATTTTATAATATAATTATTTTTT
>APFE030816685.1:98949-155524 GCA_000404065.3 Pinus taeda
ATAGTTGTATGATAATATCTTAATATCATGTTAATATTGTACTCCTCCTCCTATCAATTAGCGAAGATGGAGGCTGTTCATGGGCTTAGGGTTTCAGAAGGTCTGTTTTGCGCCGCCGCAGGCCCAAAAGACTTGCTCTGTTGTAGATCGGACAGAACCCTGAGGGCTGGACCCTCAGTTTTCGATGCTTATCTTTGGCCCTGGGCTGAATCATCTGATGGAAAGGACTTACATGATTTGAACCACACAGAACAGAGCCCGGAGCGTTTCCCCTCTTTCTGGACGCAGGTTCGTATTGATGCGCTCTTCGCAAACGCTCTGCTCAAGACTGGCAGATCTACCCACGTCTATGGAAAACCGAGGCTTATGACGGGGTCCAGACCCCATTTTGGCTTGCTGTGGAGCCGATCTGCCGATCTAGGGCCGATTTTAAATGGCATGGTCGAAGACAAAGCACGGGGGGGGGAGTATGGACCCGTTTCCTTGGTTTTTTGAGGTTTCTCTGCTTTCTTTAACGCAGATCTGGGCTTTTATCATATCGACGCATCGTTCTGGCAGAGGGCTTGTAGACTACGACATTCAAATGAGAAATAGCCCCAATAGGAACCCCGATCTGGGAAACGGCCCAACAGATCATGGCGAATACTGTAGAAAAGGAGCGGATCTATCAGATCCGATCAGATCCAGGCCAAAGCAAAATGGAAGTTCGCCAGAGCCAGAACACAAATCCGACCGATCCATCAGAGGGTGTACAGATCGCGAACGGCATTTGGCAAAATGCCTAAACAAAAAAAGCCCAGAACTGGAAGACCCCCGACAATCAGAACACGAGGGAACCATAAATGCCACCGTTTCAGGCAGAGCAGGAACTCAGATAGATGGCAGTCATCAGGTAACAAAAACTTGTTTTCAGATTTTCATAAAAACCCCAGAGTCGAAATCCTTTTTAGTATGGGTACATGCAGATATTACTGTGATGCAGCTGAAGCAGCAAATTTGTGCTTTGTCTGGATATCCTAGACAGATCCAACACCTAGTAAATGGCAGATGGTCTCTCCAAGACAACAAAACCATGGGAAGCTATGGGATTAGCCCAGGAGAAACCATTGTTTTGAACCTCAGACTGAGGGGAGGAGCCCCTTCTCAGGGTCAGACAAGCAGCTCAGGAGGGGAGAAGGGGAAAAGGACACCATCTCAGCAACAACCCAAAGGAGGGATCTCATACAAAAACATCCTTCAGGGTAATAAAAATTTAGGATCCACTCCAGATCAAGGCAGGTATACTCCTAGGCCATACATAGTAGATTAGTTAGGGCAAACCCCAGCCCTAAATTTTGACTCTACAGGGCTCGATGTTTTCGTAAATTCCTATGAAACACAGGCCCTAATCTCTCGTTTTAACAGCTTCTGGCCGAAACCAATGGATATTTTCCATTGGATCTTCACCACTTGGACCATGGAATGTGACATACATTTATGCTCCAAGGGATTTTTCATAGTTAGATTCGCATCCTCGGAAGACAGAGAAACAATCATCAGCAATGGGCCTTATTTCTGGAGAACATCGGGGCTATTCATGACCCCGTGGTTTCCAGATTTCGATCCACACACCATGACTGTATCCAAAGTGCCGATTTGGGTCCGTTTATACAACCTTCCCCTCCACTTTTGTAGTGAACAAGTCTTGGAAGGAATTGGGAACAGCATAGGGAAATATATCAAAACAGATCTGGAGAGAATTGATGAAAGGATATACACTTTTGCACACATTTGTGTCGAAGTAGATCTCAGCAAAGGGCTGCCAGACAATATAAGACTGATCTATAAACAACAAAACTGGCTGCAAGCACTAGACTATGAAAACACTGCTTTCAGATGCAGGTTCTGCAGGAAGACAGGACACCTACAAAGCACATGCCCAGAAGCAAAAAAAGTAAACAACAAAAAGAAGCAGAAAGGGAAGCAGAGGAAAGGATGGAAATTTCCCCCCCCTGATTCAGAAGATGAAGAATCAGAAGCAGAAGAGGACGACACTCTCGCAGAGAGTGCAGAGGTACCCAAAGAAAAGGAAACAAAGGAAGAAGCTACATCAGCTAACAAGGATTCAAAGATCCACCAAAATCAGGCAGAGAAGACAAGCGAGGAACAAAACATGGGAGGGATCAAACGACATCACCACTCAGATACTTCACACTCAGACAAGGAAACAGGCTCACAGAAAGCAGAAACACAGTTAGTCATTGCTTCGATCGAGCCCACTCAAGGAGAGTGGCGAAAGGTTGAAAAGAAAAAGGGACGAAAAACTTGAAGCGTGAATTTTTCTCACTGCCGGAATTCAGTTTTTTGCCTTTTTCTTTTCTCTCTCCTCTCTTCTCTTTTCCTTTTCTTTCTTTATGCACGTTAGTCTTCTAACGTTGCGTGGGGTGTGATTGCACTCGAGCCCATATGGGCATCTTATGGAATGCTTCATTGCATCTGCTAGTGTAACTTTTCATTAATTCTTTTAATAAAAGGTTACCGTTTTTTTTCTTTGGAAAAATATCATATTAATATTAGAGTTGATTAACCTATATTTATTTATCATTATCCATATAAAATTGATGAGGAGATTGTCCAAAGTGAAATCCTACACGGAATTCAATGGTAATGTATATATCTATTATCTATTAGTTATAATATTTAAATTTATTTATATATGATATAAAGCCTTAGTAATTTTACTATTAAATTTTAAATAATAATATTTTAAATACAATATGTAATTAATTATTTTTCACTTTTACGTCTTTAAAATAATTTATAGTAATTTTTAATATTTTATTATTAATTTTAGGGATTTATTGCCCAAATTAACTTTTCATTCAAAATTCAATACATAATATTACTTTCAATCACTCATATTTTGCAAATATCCTTTACAGAAATTCTTTGACACATCTTGTAATTACATCCGACTCTTTCATATGATAGTACCTCTAAAAAAATCAGTAAACTATATAATGAAACTAACTTCATTTATAATACATTAATTTATTTTAAAATATTTTTTTTTAATAACTAATTATCTCTTTTTCATCTCATAAGTGCCACTAATAGTTCAAAAATAACACTTACATGAACCCACTCCTAGCTTATATTAATATAATTTATTTAAAATTTTATAGATTTTTTTAATATTAATTAATTAATAATAGAAACTATATAATTAATCACAAATATAAATAATTTATTTTCTTTTTTTTTGTAGTGAGAAGTTTGATTTACCTTTTATCGCATATTACTTTACTTTGGTTTTGCCAATATAAAAAGAAGTATTAGTGTCGTGAGAAAATTATCATTTTCAAAAAAATAAGTAAGCTTTTCTCAGGAGTGAGGTTTTATATTCATATTTATATTGATATTTTCCAAACTTACACGACAATAATGAAATAAATATCAAAATTCATCATATCATTAACCAAAATTTAAATATAGATATAAAAAACGACCATCATTCTCCCCCAAACATCTAAATAATCCCTATTAAAAATTTAACAATCTATATCCCGTTGATTGATTAGCCGTTTAATACACAAAGAGTATTTATTTTGATTTTTCAACCCCAACCTAAGTAATTAACTTTAGAGTTTTAATAATTCTATGGCTTGCTTGAATATATGAAAAGAGACAGTCTAGCAGAACAGAAGGTTCTGCATTGTCTTATAATAGTATCAACGGGTACAATACATACACTATACCAATCGAATAACTGGGTTGTTGCTGCAGAAGATTAGACAAGCCAAACCAGGCATGGTACAAAGTCGGTGCATGACATGAATTTACCTAGAAAAAAATTGCGTCCGTGCATGATTGGATTTTATTAAAAAAATGGTTGAAAGTAAAGTAAAATTATCACAGGATAGTATAATGTTGATCCATAAATAGAATGATTAATTCATCTTCGGTAGCTGAGGAGTGATTCCGATCATCGTTATTTCAAATAGCATCATAAACTTTTTATAATATATTTTTTATTTCATAAAAACTGAATATAAATTATTTTAGTTTTATGAAAAAATATAAATAATGATATAACATAATTATGATTAAAAATTATTTAAATTGTAATTTCAAATAATTTATTTTTTTATTTTATAATTATTATTTTCATAATAGTAGTAATATATTATTTATTTTAAATTTTTTTAGTTAGTAATATTAATTTGGATTGGATCGTTATATTGTTGACATCAATCTTGATGTATTGAGAGTGGAAAAAGTGGAGGAATGAGCTTATGGGACTGTTTTTACCAGTAGGCCCACATTTGGCGAAATGGAGTTTTGAATCTGCCGGGAGCATTTTGAGGCATCAAACAATTTTTTTTTGGTAAAACTTGGTCATTTTTGCCCCACACATTTTAAGGTTGTTATATGCACAAAAGTTCTTTCAAAGTCATAAGAAGCGCGTCAATGAGAGTGCATATGCAAAAGTTATGCCACTCAGACATTGACTTTCATGTTTTCACACCTATCATTTTTGGAGGATGCCACAAATCCGCCATTATTCATGGAAAATGGGCTAGTCATGTGTTTTTGATGTAAAATGGTCTAGAATAGTCTATATTGTAACTATATTTAAGAATAGATGTATTAAAACTTAACCACTAGTAGGCCATCGAGTTGTGTTATAACTAACCGACTAGGAGGAAGAGGCATTTCATTATTTCGGGAGAATTTGTTTCGTAGATGAGCAAAGATAGGTAAGAGAGACAGGAGGTAGAGTCCACAAAGTGGATTTTTTCCCTCTAGTAGCCCACGGACCACAAACATTACTTCTTTGTACTTGAAATGATATTTTTAAACAAAGAAACACTGAAGCGACCTCACCTTCAAGCTACATGTTATTTCAAAAGCATTTCTAAGAGCATATCTTGTGGCTTATGTGTGTATGTGATTTTATTTAGTCTTTCTCTAATTTTCTGCATAATTTCCATTTGCATGCATGCACTAATTACAATTAAATTTATAGATCTAGAAGTTTAATAAAACTATAATAGTGTATAATTTGAGAGTTTAAATATATTATTATCATATCTGTTGTGACAAACTATCCAATGGAATATCCACGGTGGTTTATAGATCATTTCATACCAGAGAAGATTTCTTTTGGTATCTTTTGTAGATTTCAAGGATCTAGATCGATGGGGCTAAAAATCGTAAAACCCTAATCACGACTGACGAATCTATAAATGAACCTCGTGATCCTATAGAAGTGAGGTTTATGCATCCAGAGCAACAAGCCCCAGATATCAAATGTAATGTAAGCCTACTCATGGTGCTCTTGAATAGTAAGGTGGGGATATTTGGAGAAGATGGAGGTTCAAATGCAAAAGACAAATCTAAATAGGGATTAGAAGATCGAGGAGAAATGTAGAACCAATCAAAGAAAAACATTAGAGGAAATTTCAATTGAAAAGTTCCCATGAAATTTTCATTTCGTTGTATGTAAGCCAATCAAAATACTTTAAATTTAAAAAGAAGTACACGTAAATATTTTGGAGGGAAAAGGAGGAAATCTACTTTTTTAAATTGTATTTTTGTCCATGTGGGTCTTCTCAAGGTATGAATAATGGGTTCTCATTGGATGTGGAATTTAATTTTGCATCCAACGAATATCTGCACTTGAAATTTGAGTAAACCTATGAGGAGATAAGCCAAAAATACAATTAAAGAAATAGTTTTCTTATTTTCCCTCTAAAATTCATAACTTTATTTTATTATTTTAACTATTATTTTATTATTTGTCCTTAGGTGTCTACTTTTAGGCTTAAATTTCCTCTAATGATCCAAAAAGAATCAATCTGCTTCGAGTGCCGTGAATGAGTCCCTATTTAAAATGGACGCAAAATCAATATCAAGCCATAACATTGTGGGATCGATGCTATGAAAATGAACCATTTTTTGCAGTAACTGGAAGTTTATTTCAACATCCATTAGATTGAGGAAGCATAGAAGATCTCATTCACGTAGTTGAAATTAGAGGGCCATGCACTGAATTGGTGAGATAGCCAGACAAAAACCTTGAGGTTAGACGGAGAATCTCCGGTGACTAATTGGGAAGATTTCAAAACCTTCATTAAGTCACAGTTTAATCCCATTGGGTATGTGGAGGACCAATGGATCTGGTGGAATTACTTCAAGAAAAATCTAGGCCAAAGAATGTAGGAGTACACCACATAGTTAAGAAAGATGTCTAAAATGTTGGGTATCTCTCCAAAAAACCAAATGTGCTCCTCAAGTATTTGGGGGGTTTGCACTGCCATCTCCATGAGCAAGTGATATTTTTCAAGCCCAAATTAGTGGACGAGGGTTGTGTGTAAGCACAATACCTAGAGAACATAGGCTTAAAAAGAGTGCAATCAAGTGGATTGAAGAAGAAAGAGAAACAAGAATCTTCTAAGGAGCGGAACAAGAAAAAAATGGGGGGAAAGATAGAAATATGGTAACCACATCACACTAGTGCAAAGATTCTAACAACCATTTGAACCAATACAACCAATGTAACATTGATGGCCATACGGAGAAGAAGTACTCGAAGTTTCATCCATAGTTAAACCCAAAGAATAAGAAGAAAGATAGCAAGAAGAAGAATATGGTAACCATGGATTTGAGAAACCAAGTTAAAAGAATCTTGGTTGTGGATGAGAAGATCACCTTTATGTTAGTTCAGAAGGAGGTGAATCTGAGTAGCCTTCAATGATAGGAAGAGAAAGAAATGACCAATGTCTTCTATATAAAGATACGTGGCTCAAAGACAAATATTCATGTTTTATTTTACGCAAGATTGCAGGTGAATCTCATTGTAGCAGAACTAGTCAAGAAGTTGGGGTTGGAGGTTCATGATCATCCAAGCACATATCCACTGGGATGGCTAGATAATGATGTAGAGCTGAAGGTAACAAAACAATGTAAAATTAGATTTGTTTTTTGTGTTGATTTTGTTAATGAAGAAAATCTAGATGTGACTCCCCTTGATATATGTGGAGTCTTGTTTAGGAGTCCATACATGTACATGTGAGATGCAATATTCATGAGGATAGCCAATTAGTACTGGATCGTTAAGGGTGGAGAATCATTTTCCATTAACCTACACAAACGAAAGTTGAAAATTTCCCTCGTAAGTTCCAACCAAGTCAAGAAATTGATCAGTTCCAAGAAGAAGCATGTCTTATTATTTTTAATGGAAATTTAGTGTGGAGAGGAGTCAACAAGAGGCAAGGCATCCCTAGAGATATGTACTAAGAAACCAAGAAAAAAATTTGGAGGAGTTATTACGAGAA
This sequence comes from Pinus taeda, assembly GCA_000404065.3. Lineage (NCBI taxonomy): Eukaryota > Viridiplantae > Streptophyta > Pinopsida > Pinales > Pinaceae > Pinus > Pinus taeda. The sequence continues at coordinate 106,269 of APFE030816685.1, forward strand.
TACAGGGATGTGTTCTAAGAGCCCAAGGGTTACCACCTAAGAGAGAAGTGGAAGATGAGATCCAACTATTTCTAAACTCCCCATTGGCAAATATTGGGTTGTGCAGGTACTGACCTTCTATAAAAGAAAGTGATGTGGAGAAACAATTGCAATAACAGTTGGAATAAGGTGTCATTTGGCTAAGTACATCTCCATGTGGGTCACTCATAATGATTGTGCAAAAGAAGGATGGGACTTGGCAGATGCATATAGATTATAGGGCATTGAATAAAATAACATTCAAGAATAGATACCCTGTGCCTAGGATAAATGATGCGATGTATCAGTTGCAACAAGAAAATTACTTCAACAAGTTGGACTTGAAGTCTAGATATCAATAGGTTCAAGTCAAACAAGAAGATACATGGAAGACTGTATTCAAAACTAGAAAAGGTTTGTATGAGTGGTTAGTCATGCCATTTGGCCTATGTAATGTACCCTTTTATAGATTAATTTTTTATTGTCTATTCTGATGATATATTGGTATGTAATGCTGCCTAAGATGAGAATATTCTACAGTTGACGTACATACTCGAAACATTGAAGAAAGACTAGATGCTAGCATATTTCAAGAAGAGTGAGTTTGTGCAATATTCCTTGGTGTATTTGGGGTATGTGATTGGTGGAGGAGTGTTGAATATAGATCCTTCCAAGGCAAAGACCATCATGAAATGGCTTGTGCCTCCTAATGCTTCTGACATTAGTAGTTCCATTGGGGAAACATAGTACCTAACAATATTCATAGCCTCGTTTTCAATGGTAACACCACTGTTGCACACAATAAGAGAAAATGAAAAAAGTTTCTAGTTGGGAAAAGCTCAACAGAGGGCTTTGGAGTGTTTAAATAAGAAGATCATTAAAGAACCAGTTTTGACATTACCAACTTACAACGGTCCTTTGAAGTGGAGACAAATGTTAATGGGTGTGTTATATGAGTTGTCTTGATGCAGGGAGGAATGCTTGTACGCTACCATTCTAAAGTATTTCATGGGGGAGTCCTTAACTACCCTACATATGATAAGAAGATCTATGCCATGGTGGAAGGTGTGAAGAAGTGTAAGCACTATCTCATCAAAAATGAGACAATAATCAACACAACTCACCAACCATTATAGTACTTGTAGGCCTACACTAAACTATAACAAACCAGGCATTAGTAGTGGATGGTATTTTTAGAACAGTTTCCTTTAGTGATAAAGTATAAGAAGGGAAGCACAAACAAGTTGGTTGATATGCCTTCCAGGCCCCTCACATCAAAGATTACAAATTTGGGGACTCTTATGCACATGGATCCATTCACCGATGATGCATATAGAGATGCATATTCAGAGGACGAGGACTTTAAGGAAGTGTATCAGAAGTTGGAGAGTTAGAGTGATGTGCATGATGGTGACAACATCATTAACTACTATCTCCAAGATAGGTTACTCTACATGATGGATAAGATATGTGTTTCTAAAGGTGAGTGATTGTAGTTGATTAGAGAGGCTCACATCTCCAAGGTTGTAGGTGCTATGTATTTTATTATTTAGAAAGCAATGTTCGCTTGCCTCTTTGAGGGGGTAGCCTCCAATAGAGCTGAGCTCAATTACAAAGTAAGACATGATGCTCCTCGAGGGGAGTCTCTATCATTTATATAGGATTCAGACATGCGATACCATGGGGCAATACCATGGTTCTTATTAATACCATCTATCTAATACCATGGCCCATTTGCAACTAACTGTGGTCCCTTCATTAAATGCGGGTTAACCACTTACAATTATTAATATGGGCTTTATTGACTCTTTACTTAACTATAACTTTGACTCGATCCTATTACATAAATAACGAGGTTAGATTTGGACCCTAAAATGCCCTTCCCCATAAGAATAACCTTGTTCTTAAGGCCAAAGCTGCAGAAACTACAAAAGGATAGTGGCTAGTTCCTAGGTTTCATCTTCCGAAGAGGTGTCTTTCCACTTGATGAGGACTTCCTTGATCATGTGGCCATGTAGGTGTGGTTCTCTTGTATCAAGAACCTATTCAGGTTGGAGCCATATTGACCCTTCTCCATCCACTTCAGGTAGATTGGTTTGAATTCTACAATGGTTCCCAATCACTTTCTTGAGGCATGAGACATGGAAGACTGGATGGATTTTTGCAGTGGGTTGCAAAGCTATCTTGTAGGCAACCTCTCCAATGTGGTAAAGTACTTGATACAGTCTGTAGACTTTTGGAGATAATTTCTGACAACCCTTGCCTTTGAGTGATGTTTACTTATATGGTTGCAGCCTCAAAAACACCTAATCCCCTTCTTGAAATTTGTGTTCTGAGCGATGTTGATCTGCCTATTACTTCATGCGGTTTTGGGCTTGATGAAGATTCTCTCTAAGGTGGGCTAGCATGGTTGTGTGGTTTTGTAGGTGTTGATCCACTGCTTGTACCTTTGATCATCCCTTGATATAATAAGTAGGGGAAGGAGGGAGTTGACCATAAAGTGCTTCATATGGAGTCATTTTGGTGGTGGCATGATAGTTGGCATTATACACCCCATTTCTCTAGAGGTAACCACTGTACCCGAAGATGTTCCTTTTCTGAAGTGAAACACTTAAGGTAGGTCTCCAGACATTTGTTGATTGCTTCTATTTGACCATCAATTTGTGGATGATAGGAAGTACTGAGTTCTATTTGGGTACCTTGTAGCTGGAAGAGTTCCTACCAAAAGTTACTAGTTAAGATTGGGTCATGATTAGATAGAATGGAAGTGGGCATGCCATACAATTTGAATATCTAATCCATGAAAGATTGAGCGACCAAAGTCAGTGTAAAAAGGTGGGGTAGGGTGCAAAAATGAGCATACTTAGAAAGTCTATCCACAACCACAATGATGACTTACTTGTTTCCTAGCTTTGGAAGACCCGTAATGAAATCCATAGAAACCTCCATCCAGATTAAGGCTGGGATGGGCAATGGCTATAATGTGCCTGGGGATTTGATTGTTTCTACTTTGTATCACTGACAGATGTCATATTCAGCTACAAAAGTAAGAATTTCCTTTTTCATGCTTGTTCAAAAAAATGATCTTCAAGTGCGAGGATATGTCTTCTGAAAGCCTGAATGTCCTATGGTGGGAGATGAGTGAAGCTCTTCCAGAATGCGGCTTTTGAGGGTGGATGTTGGTGATATTACTACTTTGTCCTTGTAGCGGAGAATCTCATCCTTCCATGAGTAACCGACTGTGGAATTTGGATCCATATATAATTGATTAACGAGTTGGGAGAGCCAGGGATGTGAAAACCATTCCTTGTGAGCCTCTACGATCCACTCTGGAATGGGAAGGGAAATTGCGAGCAAGGTACTTTCCTCCTCAAATTGGCAGGATAACGCATGTGCTACAATATTTCCATGCCCTTTCTTGTAAATTATCTCATAATCATATCCCAGCATTTTGGCGAGCCATTTAATTTGTTGTGGTGAGGATAGGCATTGCTACAAAAAATATTTAAGGCGTTGATGGTCTGTGCTGATTTGGAAACATCACCCCAATAAGTATGGTCACCAGGTATCTATTGCATGTAAGATGGTCATCATCTCCTTCTTATAGGTAGATTGTCTCAGATTCTTCTCACTTAGTTGTTGGCTCGTGAAGGCCAAGGGTCGACCTTCCTGGATTAAGGCCGCCCCAATACCCGTACTAGAAGCATCACATTCAATCATAAAAGATTTGGTGAAGTCGGGTAGTGCTAAGATTGGAGTGGAACACATGGCATGTTTGAGAGCTGTAAAGTCCTGTTGTGCTTCATCATTCCAGAGGAATGAATTTTTCTTGAGGAGTTGAGTGAGGGGCCTAGTAATGCGACCATAATTGTGGACAAATTTGCAATAGTAGCATGTGAGATCCAAAATTCCTCTCAAGCTCTTCAAGGTCTTTGGTTGAGGCCAATCTTGCATTGCCTAGATCTTTTTGGGGTCCACCCTGACACCTTCACGCCCCACAATGTGGCCCAAATACTCAACTTCTTCCATGCCAAAAAAGCACTTGGACATCTTGACAAATAATTTATGCTTGTAGAGCAGTTGCAAGAGCAGATCTACATGCTGAAGATGTGTGGCCCAGGTGCGACTGTAGATGAGGATGTCATAAAAAAAAACAAGGACAAATTTTTTGAGATATGGTTTGAGAAGGTGGTTCATAAGGGCATGATCAGGAACTCATAATGGCCTTCATGATTTTGGAAAGCAGTCATTGGAACGTCTACTTCTTTCATGCGAATTTGGTGGTAGCCCGAGCGAAGGTTGAGCTTAGTAATGAATTGAGCCCCATTTAGTTCATCCAACAAATCATCGACAACCAGGATGGGAAATTTATCTTTGACCATCAACTTATTGAGGGCCCTAAACTCTAGACACATACGCCATTCCCAATATTTCTTGAGCACCATGACCATTGGCGATGAATAAGGACTAATGTTGGGATGAATGACGCCTGCTTCCAAGAGTTCCTTGATTATTTTTTCAATTTCATTCTTTTGGGTGAACAAATATCTATATGGGTGCACATTTGGTGGTTGGGCCGCTGGGACCAAAGTGATCCTATGATCATGTTCCCCTCTCGAGGGTGGAAGCTCATGAGGCTTGTCAAAGACTGGCAGATGGTTGTTTAAGATATGTTGCATGTCAGGATGAATATGAAGAGCATTGGGTTCGACGGCCTGGATGGCATTAAATTGGGCTATAACTCCACGGTGGCCCTTTTTCAACAATTTTTCCATCCAGTGTGAGTTGATGATATAGCAGGCTCCCACCTGGAGTCTGGGGAGAGTATGTGTGTGGTTGTTCTACTTAAGGCTCATATATAACTCCTGGAAATCCATTGTGATTGGGCCAAGTGTACAAAGCCATTCAGCACCTACGACAATGTCGCACCCTCCCATGTGTATGGAAAACATGTGGGTCTTTAATTGATAATCCCCCATTTGAATTTTTACATTTTCATAATGGCCTTCACATTTCATTGTCCCCCCATCAACGATTTGGACCTGGAAGTTAGAAAATGCTTAGACAAAACAATGCACTGCTTCCACGACTCTTTGATGGATAAAATTATGTGTACTGCCACTATCAATCAAGAATACTACTGGGCAATGCTTAATAAAACCTCTGATTTTGAGAGTTTGGGGAGAATAAATCCTTGCCGAAGCATGCATCGAGATAACTGGTTCTTCAGGTACATTGTCCTGCTGGTTGTCCTATTCTTCCTCATCTGGTTCCTTAAGTGGTGGGGCTTCCTCTGATGAATTGTGATCAGTAGCATCAATTTGAAAGAATTTGGGCTCCTTGCATTTATGCCCAAGGGAGTATTTCTCATCACAGTAGTAACACAATCCTTTCTTTCTTCTTTCCACCATTTCTACTAGTGACACCTTTCGAACCTTGAGTGTTTGGGTAGTGGTTTGAGCCTGTGTGGGATGACCCTTGGCGATGAAATTTGGGCGATTGGACTGGTCCGCTAACGCATGTTCTACATCACAAGCTATCGTGCAAGCATGCAACCATGAGCTAGGGTGGTGCAGTCAGATGTGGGCGTGTATGGCTTCTTTGAGACCACTTACAAAACATTCCACGTAGAACTCATCATGTAGACCTCTAGTGCATAAAGCTAAGGCTTCAAAGCCGGTAATATATTCATTCACTATTCTTGTCTATCAGAGCTTAGTAAGATGACCCAAAAATCTAGATTCATGGTCAAAGCAATCCGTAAGAAATCTTTTGAATGTTTGCCAAGTCAAGGGCCTTCCATAGCAACGTTGATGTCATTGCCACCATTGCCATCTTTCATTGTCCAAGTACATGATACCCACACTAAGCTGAGTCCCATCATCTAGGATGTAATTCAGTGTGAAATATTGCTCGATTTGTGCTATCCATGCAGCCAAGTGAGAGCCATCAAATTTATACATGTCTAGCTTGGATGGTTGTGGATGGGATTGTTGGTGGGTGCCAAAGAGGTGAAGAGTCTAGCTAGACTCACCCTCCATGTTTTCATTGCCAATATATGCCTCCATGCATTCCTCCACCTTGCCCTTAGAGAGTGTTTCATCTAAGTTCTTCAGCTGCAACATGACCTCGTTCAATTGTGATTCAAGTTTGTCAATCCTCTCATTAGCCCTAGCTTGAGCTCTAGTTTGTACCATGCACCGATCCATGTACTTGAAATTTGGGACCGCCTGAACTTTTGGCGCTAACAATTGGATGGTACCACCTTTATCAACTTGTTGACCTGATTCTTATGGGCTAAATCACTAGTAAGAATCGTTGACCTAATTCTTATGGGCTAAATCACCAATAAGAATTGTCGACCTGATTCTTATGGGTTGTGGATCTAATGGATCTAATAGATCTGAATGGCTGATCTGATAGATCTAAACAGCGAAACTAATTGCTACTGTTGCGACAAAAACCCACTTGCGAGATCTAAGCTCGCAAAGATTATGTGTGATCTCAAGATAGATAAGGGAACTATGGTCTCCAGAAGTGTCAGGTGTTATAGATCGCAATATACATAAGGGTCTGAAGGTAGTACTTGGCACAATTTTTTAGGGCACTAACCAAGGAGGATCAACCATACCCTTAGCCGTACAACCTAACTACCCTATCGTACACATGAGTAATCTCTCTGTGTGGTGTTCTCGGTGTACTGTATCAGCAATATGGCTGGTAGTTTATCTATGGCGAGGTTTCAAGGGAGTTGGGGGGCTTTTGATATACCTAGAGGGTACTTGGAAGACAGCCTGTGTGCAGTTTTTTCTAATGCACTACTACTCTAAGGGGTACCGACAAGGGTTACAAGGGAGTCAAACAAGCATGACCACCTCTTGTATTTCCTGTGTGCATGCCTCCGCAAATCCACAGGTTTATGTGCTCAATGATAGATCCTATGGTTTGAAGATGCTAGAGCACGTCTCTAGCCAAAAAAAAATTGCTAAAAAATGGAGATCCCACTGGCCCTGGAAAGCACTCTGATACCACTTGTTATGCTCTTAATCTGCAATATACCCAAATACCAAATATGCGAAGAAATATACCCAGAGCATAGAATAATGAGGAAATAACAACAAGTATTTTATTATTCAAAAAGCAATGTTCACTTGCCTCTTCGAGGGGGCAACCTCCAATAGAGCTGAACTCAATTCCAAAATAAGATGTGATGCTCCTCGAGGGGAGTCTCTATCCTTTATATAGGATGCATACATGCAATACCATGGTTCTTATTAATACCATATATCTAATACCATGGCCCATTTTCAACTAACTGTGGTCCCTTCATTAAGTGTGGGTTAACCACCTACAATTATTAATATGGGCTTTATTGACTCTTTACTTAACTATAACATTGACTCGATCCTATTACATAAATAAGGGGGTGAGGGTTGGAACCTAACATGATGGGTTACTGTACATGATGGATAAGCTATGTGTTCCTATAGGTGAGTGATTGCAGCTAATTAGAGAGGCTCACATCTCCAAGGTTGCGGAGTACTTTGGTATAGGGAAGACTGTGACTAACTTGTAGAGGTATGTCTATTAGCCCAAGATACAAGAGAAGGTAGCTAGGTTCATAAGAGGATACTTTCTTTATTGTACCTGCAAGCGTAAAAATAAGAGATATAATATATATCATCCCTTACATTTACCTACTCATCCTTGTGAAAACATTTCTATGGACTTTGCAGGAGGTTTAGGGACAACCAGGAAGGGACATGACTACCTGTTTGTGGTAGTAGATAGGTTCAACATGATGTGTATTCTGATGCCTTCTAAAAATACCATCAACAAACAATAAGTGGCAAACTTATTCTTTAGAAAGGTATTGGTGCACTTTGGGATACAAAGGAGCATAATTTTATATGAGGATACAAGATCTTTGAGTGAATTTTGCAGTACATTATGGAAGAAGATGGACATCAAGTTGAAGTGATCTACAACATCACATCCATAGACAGATGGACAGACAAAAGTAGTCAAAATAACAATGGTGAAACTTCTGAGGGGATACAACCAAAAGCATCTGAAGACCAAGGATGATAATATGGTATAGATACAACATTCTTACAATAGATCAGTGCACACTTCCACATGAGAGTCCCCATTTGAGGTTTTTTTTGGATATTTTCCACCTTCACCTTTGGATATTGCATATGGGAATCAAGGAGGAGTGAGGGAAAAAGTTACAAGAAATGTTTTAAGGGATGAAAATTTTATAGAGAAGAGTAGGAAGATCCATATACACGTACAATATGCACTGCCAAAGTCATAAAAGAAGTATAAAGCCGAGCAATATCAACACAAAACAAAGAAATCATTAAAGGTGAGAGATAGGGTATGAGTATAGTTGAACAAAGAGTGGTTAGGGGCTTAGAAAGAAAATAAAAGCTAAGAGGTGTCATCTCTTTGAGATATTGGAAAAGTTGGTGATAATGCCTATCAACTCATTTTAACAACATAAATATGCATTTACTAAATTGTGAATGTAGATAATTCGAAACTCTATGAACCTTCAATGCTAGATCAGGAAGAGGAACATGTGCTTCCTTCTGTGGAGGATTTGGCACGAGATGCTCAAATAGATTTAACAGAATACATAGTTTTACAGAAGAGGTCTAGAACTACAAGATAGGAGAAACATGACATTTGGAATATTGGGTTGAAGGGAAAACTTCGAGAGAAAGCTAAATGGTAGACTAGAGAGAAGGTGCAAGAAACATTTCTTCATCTCATTTAGTAAAAAGTTTGGGGACCAAAAGACTCTCAAAATGGGTATGTGTGATCTAGATTAGATCACTATATTGTTTTTCATCGATATTGATGCATTCATATTAGAAAAAGTGGAGGAATCAACATGGGACCATTTTTACCAATGGGACCTAGTTTTGTGAAACAGGTTTTGAAACCTTCTTAGAGCATTTTGAGGCATAAAAAACATTTTTTAGGGTCAAATTTTCCACTTTATTAGAGGAAATTTTCGTTCTATTTTACACATAGAGATATTTATAATGGCATAAGATGCATTTCAATCAAATTCTATCTAAAAAAGTTATGCCACTCAGAAGTTTCCCCTCCTATAAATTTCATACCCATAGTTTAGGAGGATGCCTCGTCATCCCCAATTATTCATGGAAAAGGGGCTACAGACAAGTTTTTGATGTGAAATGATCTATAAGATTCTATATTTTATCTCCAGTTAGGAGTTGATGTAGTCAAACTTAACCACTTATTAGCAATGAGATTCCCCAAGGACAATTTTAGGGATAAAAGCCCATGTTTGGGTCAATTTTGTAATAAAATTGTAAAGTCTCCACATTTTGTGGTCGCGGAGCACGAAGGTGTCATGAGTCATAAAGGGTTGTCCGCCCTTATTTTGTAAAGTGTAAAGTCAGCTATAAATATCTAACCATGGTCTGTGGACCATGGGATTGTATAAACAAAGCTAAGTAAGCTCTATAAGTGATAAGTTAAGAACATAAGTCTTGGAGATTTGGTAGATAAGTCTAAGTTTTGGGTCTTAGCATAGGTAGAGGCTCTATAGCTGAGTCCGTAGAGGCCTAGGGTAGAATTCCATAGCTGAGTGCATGGACTCCAATAGATTCTATATCAATCTAAAGATATCAATAAAGAGAAGTGTTCTACAAATTATGTGTATCTATTTCTTGTTAATGCATCTAGTTATATTACATTTGGGGTTAAATTACACTGTTTATGTGATGCATGAATGTAGGTGACTATATTAGTTAATCGAATGCAAGTAAGAATATCTGTTTTTGTGGTGCTAACTATGATTGATTAGTAAGATAAATAAAACACTTATGATAACTTGGGAACCTATATAGTATGTTGTCATAACAACGCGAAAGTACCTGGACTGCAGGTTAGGGCTGTGTAAAGGTTGATCGCACTCCTTCATGGAGGTACAAAAGGATAGAATAAAGGGCTAGACTAACAAAGCCATACCACTTAACGACTAGCACAAAAGTAGGAATGGGGGGTATAAACTAACATCACGACCATCTCAGGGTGTGGAAACTTTGTTCCATCATCCACCCATACTACGTTGGGGGAGACTTCAGTCCATGCTCCATCGACTGATGCTGAAAGCGCTAGTAGTGTAGGGATTTTTTTGGCTAACTAACTATAAACCTAGGCCAGGCCCCCACGTAGCCAACAAATGGTTCTGTTGTTGAGACCACAATCTACATAAGAGATGTGTGATGTCGTATCACTGGAATCCAACTAAGAAAGAGATCGAAGCTTAGTTGAACAGGAAGATCCACGAATTTGCAGCACAGGAGAACAAAAATCCATGACCAACAAAGGAATAGTGGTTGGACAGGTACTTATATACAGAAATCCATGAGATATTTTTCTTTTCCTTTCTAGTTGATTTATAAGAGTGGATCGCGAAGCTAGTGGATAGCCAAGGAAGGTGGAGACTTGACGGTCCTATTGTCTATACCGTGGAGTTGGTTCTGGGATTGGAAGCCTCTGAGGATAAGATTGTACGTGATGTTGATCATTGGCTCAATCACGTCATAGGAGGATTTGTGACTAAATTCGTGATCGATACCTCAGTCAGCTACAAAGAGGTGAAGAGATGCTTTTTCAAAGGTCCACAAGGTAAGTACTTGATGTCTTTGAATAACTGGATTAAGATATTATTATATGAATAACGGGCTATGCAACTACCTTGATGTTTAGAGCTACAAAAAGTGGAAAGACTTACAGGAATGAAGGTAGAAAGGGTTTAGACTATAGTCCACTGATTTTGCCTACATTAGGTGAAAAAGAGGGAATAACGCAAGCTTCTCCATGAAGTGCAATTCAGTTGATAAGACAAGGATTCCTACTACTACCACCTCCACCCACACTACCTCCAACTTCACCACCATCACCTGTGAGTTCACCCATACCACCACCACCTCCACCCACACTACCTCCAACTTCACCACCATCACCTATGAGTTCACCCATACCACCACCACCTCCACCACAGTTCAGGATGGTGAATTCAGTGAAGTTACCTTTTTTCAAAGTCTTGGAAAATGAGGACCTGGACTAGTTTTGGTTCATTGTTAAATCTGTATGGGAAGCTGAGGGCGTCACATATCATCACATGAAGGAGGCAACACTAGTTAGTTCTCTGTAGGATCACGCGCTAACTTGGTGCATCAATTACTCTAATAATAACCCAAACACTGGGGTGGGACATATCCAGACGGTGCTAAATAAGAAATTCCATATGCCTAAATCTGAGGAACAATCGATTGTGCCATTTAATTAAATCACGATGAAACCAAGTGAGACACCTTGGGAATTGGATCAGAGGTTGAAGTGTAAAATACGTGAAGCTAATATGAACTTAAGAGATGGACAACACCGCGAATGGTTTGTAGCTTCACTCTTGCCACACCTACCTGTTGCACTGTCACAACAAAAGATAACAACTCACGCAAAGGCCTTGGAGATTGCAATGAGACTACATGAAACACCGATGCAAGATCTGAATCTGGTAGTTTAGCAAATCCATGCGCAATTGCAAAATCTTTGCCTTGAAATGAAAAGTTTGAAGTAGAACAGGACAATTTGACAAGAGGTGTGCAAAGAGGTATGGTGCCTTAAATGTAAAGGTCATGGGCATGACAAAGACAATTGCATAGTCTTTGCGAACTATATTACAGGGAGAGGAATAATGCCTTTGAGGCTAGAAAATCAAGCAGGACTGAGCGCGGAGCCTATGTTGTGGCATGCTATATGTCAGGTAGTAGGAAAACATGCGATGGATAACTATCATTTGTTGTAAAAGTTTGTACAAACACCACAACAATTGTTCTCTAACTTATGTAGGTTGATAGGGCATGATGAGTGCAAACGTAGAAATTATGATTGATGATGGACATAATTCCCGCCTATAGGGTTCACGCATAAACGTGCCCCACTGACCAAAGTGCAGGGATGGCATGAATAGGCTTTCAGGGGTGTGGACAAGGTTTAGGGGGAGGAGGACCTGATAGGGCTCAGGTACAGCTAATCTACTACAACTGTGGAGGGCCAGGACACTATGCTTGTGATTGCACTAACAAAACGCGTTCATCGTGCAAATATTGCACTTTGTTTGATCATGAAATGGAGGGTTGTCCTACACTGATAGCAAGGATATGCGACAAAGGGCTGCTACCACCTCAGTCGACTCAAAACCTGTAGATGATGATGTCTGAGCCTCGCAAAGAGGATCTGAATGTGAATATAGTGCTCCAAAGTAGAATTGCAATGAGGGATGATAAGTGGAAATAGTTTGAAGATAGCGCATGGGTTTGCAAATATCTAGCAAAGGAGGCTAAATTTGATTTGGAGCATGCACACGAAACATTCACGGAAGCAAAGAAGAGCTTCACTAAGGCTTCACCTCAAGAAGCAAGGATAAGCCTAATTAGGAAATGGACCCCTCTATGCTTATGACCTTTCTAGAAACCTGCATGAAATTGTTACATGATAGCAACGTTGTGAAGGGATTACAGGAGCTTATAAATAGATGCAACAGAAACACTCCAGGTGAACCGCACGTGATACAGAAGATTAGTAAGCATAAATCATGTATAAGATGAGAGATGAGACTGATTGTGCAGATAGGAGAATATGAAATGGATCAAGTTATTTTGGATCCGGGGTTAGAAACCAATGTTCTATCAAAGAAGACTTGGGACGAGATGGGAATACCCACACTGCGGTGGTCTCTAATTTAGTTAAGGATGGAAAATCAATAGAAGATCATCCCCATGGCATGACTACAAGAGGTGACTATAGATATTGAAGGCACGAGCACGTTGGCTAATTTTGAAGTAATAGAAATTGTGGATGACAACAACCCTTACCCTGTGCTCCTTGGCATTTATTGGGCTACTAATATGAATGGGGTAGTCAACCTAAAGAAGTGAAAGATGATATTTGAGAAGAATTCAATCGATGTAATAGTACCTGTAGATCATGCTGAAGGATCGTGCTATACTGAACCAATATGTAATTATGTAAGTGATGACGATTTTGACTGTATATATAATATAACAACACGAGACCAAGATTGGGTGATTCCAAAAATGGATGGGTGAGTTACATGGGATCACAAGAGTTCCTACACCTCGAACTGTAATGAAGAATTAGAACGCTGGCAGAATAGGCTACATGAAGTAACCATACTGAACTGTAACATGATGACTCGGTCGCTGTGTTGTCTGTCATCAAAGGTAAGAAATTTGCCCACATATGATGGTCTGAATGATGTAGATACATTTCTATATGCATTTGAGAGGGAGGTACCTGAGAAGTAGTGCTTCTATGGATTGGACTGTGCACTGCGCGCTACGTCTGCAAGGTGGTGGGGTATGCACAATTGTAGCTTTTACGATTGGTGCGAGTGTACAAGGATGATGAGAACATGCTTTGGGAAGTTGAAGGTATGAATGACAGAAAAGTATGACAGAAAGGATGATCTGCATGCACACTTGGCCAAATGGGCTCAGGCTTATGGAGCAAAGTCCCAACTAGAATGGGTGCACTTGTTTTGTTATACCTTGGATGTCATCTCAATGAACTAGTGCTTGGAAACAGAGCTCCACCATGGTACGAGTTAAGGGGATATCTTACGCGAAGGATTCATAATGACATTTAGCATTGAAGACGAGTTTGACTATATTGACGAAGTGTTATAAGAAGTGAAAGCAGGAATCTTTAGGATGCCACGAGATCCTTTGGATATGATTCAATCTGATTAGACTACTCATCTGAGCCACGCATTGGAATGTTATAATGTGGCCACAGAAGAAGTAGATGAGGATCTGCGAAAGATTAACATCCGTGAAATAGAGGGTCGATGTGAGGTTGAGGGACAGCTGACTGAGAATCTTGATATAACCGAACCACTAAAAGTGAAAAAGGTAAATATTGGTATGGAGGTGGAGCCCAAATTCGCGAAGATTGGAGATTACTAGAATGAGCCAACTATGGATAAGTTTGTTGAATTACTCCACGAGTACCAGGATTTGTTCCCTACCAAGTTTATGTAGCGAAAGGGGATAATAGGATACCTAGGTGTTATGATGATCATGTTAAAACTCGACATGAAGCCAGTTAAGCAAAGACCTTACCGCCTCAATCCCAGGTATAAGGAGAAGGTCTGCTTAGAGCTTGTCGATGAATTTGATTGGTTAAATCCAGTGGTGGTATAGGAAAACAAGTAGAAGGATGAAATAAGGATATGCGTAGATCTTAGGAAGGTGAATGACACTTGCGTAGATGACCCTTTCCCAACTCCATTCACTAATGAGGTATTGGATAATGTAGGTGGCCAGGAAGCGTATTCCTTCACTGATGCGTTTTATGGGTACCATCAGATCAAAATCATGCCAAAGGATAGAAGTAAGACAACCTTCACAACTAAGTGGGGATGTTTTCAGTTCACTGTAATGCCTTTTAGATTGAAGAACGCGTCTACGATTTTTTCGCGCATAATCATTGTGACATTCAAGGAATTTATTCATAGGTTTCTGGAAGTGTACTTTGATGACTGGACAATGTTTGGGGTGGTGGAATGCCATGTGGCAAGTTTGCATTTGATGCTAGATACTTGTCAAATGTACTAGATTGTGCTCAATTTGAAGAAATGCTTATTTTGTGTCCCTTTTGGGACCTTGCTGGGTCATGTGGTTTCTAGACAGGGACTGATGGTAGATCCTATGAAGATCGTGGTGATGGATAACTTGGAAGCACCGAGGAGTGTGTTACGCACAAGCTTAGGCCATACTAAGTATTACAGGAAGTTTATTAAGGGCTATGCCTAGATCACCACACCTATGGAGAAGTTGTTGAAAAAGGATGTCACATTATGTTGGAACAAGGTCTGTAAGAAAAGTTTGGATGTATTTAAAGAAAAGATGGTCACTGCATAGATTTTAGTCTTCCCGAATTGGAAGAAGGAGTTTCACATCCATGTCGACGCATCATGTATAGCACTGGGTGGAGCGTTAACACAGGCTAGAAGAGGAGTCTTAGACCATCCTATAGTGTTCGCAAGCAGAAGGTTATCCAAGGCTGAGAAGAACTATTCCACCACTAAACGTGAAGGATTAGCCATGCTATACGCGCTCAAGAAATGTAGACACCATTTGCTAGGTGGACATTTTAAGATGTATACGAATCATTCTGCGTTGAAATACCTGTTCAATAATCTTGTGTTCGGGGGAGAATCTATAGGTTGTTTTTATTGTTCCAAGAATATGATTTTGAGCTTATTATGAAGCATGGATAATTGAACGTCAGACCAAACCATCTATCGCACATCAAAGCAGGGGAAGATCCCACTAATTTAGAGGAGGGATTGCCTGAGGCACTATTATTCATAGTGCGCATCACAGATGGTCATTTTGAAGATATCATACACCTCCTAACGATAGGAACTGCCCTAAAAGGTTACATTGTCTAGTATAAGAAGGATTTAGTCATGCATGTGGCAGACTTGTCATTTTTGGGCATCTGTACAAAATGGTGTCTCATGAAATATTATGTCGATATGTAGCAGAGTTTGAAAGAGGTAGTGTCCTCACGGATGCTCATGGGGTGCCAGGAGAGTTCATTATGCAAAGAGACTGACGACATAGAAGGTTCTACTCAGAAGGTTGTGTTGGCCAACCCTCCATTAGGATTCAAAAGCTTACTGCAAGGCGTGTGATGTGTGTCAAAGCATAGGTAGTCGATCGCAGAGGGATGAGTTGCCTCTGAATCCACAGATGACATTACAACCCTTTGAAAAATTGGTGATAGATTTTGTGGGACCAATTCAGCCCCAAGGGAAGAACACATGAGCATGGTACATTATCACCTCAACGGAGTATTGTACTCGGTGGGTGGAGGCACAACCTATGAAGGATTCCACAGGCACAACTGTTGTGAAGCTCCTCTTTGAGTATATACTAACGTGATTTGGGTGTCCAAAGATTTTGATGAGTGATCGCGGTACTCACTTTTTGAATGAGACGATAAGCGCGAGGATGGAGGACTTTCAGGTATATCACCATAAGGGTACACCTTATCACCCACAAGATAGTGGGATGGTGGAAGCATTCAATAAAGTGCTGGAGAATACACTAACCAAAGTTTTCAACACTCAGTGAAGTGTTTGGGACCTACACAAACCTGGAGTACTATGGGCCTATCGGATGACATGCAAAAAGTTGACTGGACAAACACCCTTTAGGCTTGTATATGGTGTTGAAGAAGTGATGCACACGGAATACATTATGCCTAGTTTGTTCATAGCAACACTAACGAGTATGATGGATCACGTAGCCCTGGAAGAGAGGCTCGCACAACTAGCCGAGCTTGAGGAAGAGAGGCTTCTGGCTGGATTCCACCAACAGGTCCAAATGTAACGTGAAAAAGCATGGCATGATTGACACATTAAGATTCACGGCTTTAAGGTAAATGATCTAGTTTTGTTATATGACAACAAGTTTGATAAATTTCTAAGGAAATTCAGAATGCATTGGTTAGGGCCCTATCTCATTAAAGAGATTAGCGATGAAGGAATGGTTCAATTGGTTAAATTGAATGGAGATCCCTTCCCAATAAAGGTGAATGGCAGCTAATTGAAGCCATACACCCATGGTCCGACCATGTGACTATATGGGGGTTGCACAGTCTTTGCACTCCAAGAAGTTGAAAGGAGGTGCGAGACTATAAACTACACTGCCCTCGTTGGGGAGTTGCATGATTAGAGGATTGTGCGAAGTAAGGATGTGTCGTAGGGTTCACAATAATGCGAAGGGTGTTGTGCTACCTAGGGAGAAATCACAAAGGTCAGTCGAAAAGTGACCATTAAAGTAATTGTTCACTATTTAATGGTAGAAATGCAGCCAAATGGAGGGGCCACTGACATTTAAGATATAATTTATGGGTCCGATCCTTCAAAATATGCCACCAATCGGAAATTAATGAACTGAATGTGGCGGGAACAGTCGAATTTGAATTCAAAATGCCCTATAAATTACACGTGGTTTCCCAACGAAAAACACTTGGCATTTTGAGAATTGAGTGTTGAGCCCTTAGGTGCACATGAACCGAGAATTATTTGAAGCTCTGATAGTGAGTTTGGCATTTCAACAATTACCAGAGACGACACAAGAATTGTTGAATAGCATCATGTCAACACTCGCATAAGCTATGGACAACAAAGCAGTGATCGTCAAGGAGTCTGTGCCAGAAGTTGTTATGGAGGCAGAATAAGTTGCCCCAAAGGTTGCCGAAGTATTAGCAGAAGTCCCCAAATCACAAAGGACGTCGAGACCAAAGCTAACCCCAAACAAAGAGATTGTAAAGAATAAAAAGGGCAAGTAGCCTGCAATCCCGGTGCATGTGTCACCAAGAAGAAACACACTGAAGAACATGCCCACTGCATAGGAAAATGACAAAACCATTAAGACATATTGATGGATGACAAGGACTTCGGGATACATGTGGATGAAGTTGAAGTCCAAGGTGCTAACCCTATCACTCTATTGCCTAAGTACATCCCTCTATGTAAGGGCAAGGCTAAGGTGCCAAAAGATATTAATAAGAGAAAGGTCCCCTTGCAAATCTCTTTGCTGCTGGATGAGATTGTCTTTGAAGGACCATGCTTGGGTGGGTTTCTCTGCTAAAGCTCAAAGATTGGGACTTACCTGATCATGAGAAGTTCCCGCACTTGGTGAATGAGCAGCTAATGCACCACATTATCGACACAACCATCGAGATGACCGCATTAAAGCCAGGGAAGTGGCTCAGGGGAGTAGAAAAGGCAAGTCTACTAAACTTGCTATGGGTGTTGCATTATATCTGCACCCCAATTATAGTATTGATCATCAAATAGCTATTATGCTTGGTGCATGATGGGTGTCTGTGGCTGGAAGAGCTAATACCCATCACTGACAAATTGATCCACAGGATCACGCGGTTTCCCTACATAGGAGAAAATCTAGTCATGATGTTTGGCATAAAAGGTGGCGAGCAAGCCCTCACAGAGGCTATCAAGGGGATATTTAAGCTTGTGAGGAAGCCACGTGAATATGCCATATCAAGTATCAACGACCCTGCAGTAAAGGTGGCCATGCAAATTTTGGCCAGAAAGGTGATGAGGAAGTTTCATGCCGATGAGGTGCCCACACCTGTCATTGCACTAGTAGCCTAGTGTGCCAAAGGAGTCCAGTTCAATTGGGTGCATTATCTATGCGATGAGTTCCTTGTGAACTATTGCAAGGCACTGGAGCTCAACAAGACTTTCCAATATGTGTGGCTCTTGTTATAAATTGCGTTGGTAGTGTGGGAGCTGCCAAAAGATAGTCAATTCACATCGGTCATGCCAGACCTACAAGAAGTAGTGAAGTACGCTTGATTATGGGTGACCTAGGATGTGCAACACATCAAGGACAATAAGACCTTCTGGATCTTGATGGAGATGAACATCTGCATTGTGATCAATCACAAAGCACGGTTATCGCCTAGTGTGCATTAGGGCACAGAAGGAAACTGTGTAGACATGGTATGACTTCCCTTATTTAGCAACAGATGGTGCCATTGATGCAGTACTTGATCGTTGACCAGAAAAATGGCACTCTACATCAGACATGGTGGTGGGAGTGAGTATGGCCACCATGCAATACCAGAAGGAGGAGGTCAATCTCAAGATGGCATAGCTAGATGAGAAGAGGAAAAATGAGGCTGCTGACAAGGACTAGATAGAGAACTATGCCACTCAACAGATGAGGAAGAAAACATGTGGAATAGAGCAGGGCTCTGACAAAGGCGCAAGGCCGCCTTCATCCGAGACAAAGGAAGAGACAAATGAGCAAACAAAGTAGCAAATACATGGACCCGCAGGTGATGTCCACCTACATCAAACGTCCAAGGGAACAAGAGAAAGGAGGGTTGAGGAAGAAGTCCAAGGCCAATAAGAGGTTGTTGAACCCAATCACCCTCAGAGAGGGAAATTTGCATAACATCAGAGACAAGATGTGAGATGTCACCGTGGAGAACCTACAACAGTTTGAGTAGCAGTAGAAGCTAATATTGGGGGCCATCCAGACAGGTCTGCAGGAGCTACAAACCCATGCATCACAGGATGGTATCGTGTCCACTAGCCATGGTATTGGCACTTCGAAAGCTGCCGAGATGTTGTGCGCCAAGGTCTCCATCATGATAGTGTTGCCCGATGGAGCACTGACCATGGAGAATGAAGTTGACATGCCCACTGTCAGTGTCCTCAAGGGAGTAGGGTTGAATCTGGCAGCACTCCTTAGTGAGGCGCTCCACCTATTACAGGATGAAGTGATTGCGAAGATGAGGGCCCATAAGCAATGCACCCTACAGGGGATCAATGAGAAGCAGATTAACAATGAACATATGGCCCTACAAAAAGACTCTGACACCACCACCCTGACTCAGGTAACCATGAAAAACAAGCGAATAATTCAAGTCGTGGAGGAGGAATGCCAAACGGTCCTATAGTTGCCCATTCTTGAGGAAGAACTGGTTGAGGTGCGCATCTATAAGCTAGCTAGAAGGGTGTGCGACTCTCATTCAGAGATGGTTAGGGTTTAGCTAGAGTTGAACCCAAGGATCACCAGATTATAGTTGAAGGCCCAGCCTTCAACTCTACCTGAAGTAAAGGAGCAGTGTGCAACCACTGTCACAAAGGTAATAGCGGCGGTTGATAGTGTAGTAACAGAGCAACACAAGTTTTTAAACTGTCATTCAAGGTCCTAACAAGCTTGCACGAGGACCCTAATGTAGAGCGGTTGTAGACAAAAGCGTGAGAACTTCAACAACACTATGAGGAGGTAAAAGGCATAATGTGAATAGTCGCACTCACACATTGACTGGAAAAGCTGCAGGAGGCTAAGCAGTTGAAAGAGAAGGTAGATGCACTGTAACACAAGGAGGGAGTGTTGAAGGAACGATTGAAGCCCTCGTTGGTTTAGGTTTATGCCGTTACAGCCTCTATTGAAGGAAATCTTATGACTCTGCAAGCAATTCAACAAAATCTTCAAGCCGACAGTTTAGTAGCAGTGACCGAGTAGCTGGTTGAAGAGGTGAAGCAGGTGGCCACACATTGCACTGCCAAGGTTGCAGTCATACAAGTTGAGCTGGGAGGTCTTCGCGCTAAGATCTTTGTGCTCGCAGAGTGACTAGTAAGCCATTGCACTGTGTTATAACTGGACCACTAGGAGAAAGAGATATTCCATTCTTTCGAGACCATTTGTTCCATAGCTGAGCAAAGATAGCGAAGAGAGGTAGGAGGTAGAGCACACACAGATGATCTATGCATTGTAGCAGCCCACAGGCCACAAACATTACTATTTTGTGCATGCAACCACATTTCTTGATAGAGAAACAGAGCCAAGCAACCTTACTTTCTAGTTGGGTTTTCTTTCGAAAGGGTTTCCCAGAGGATATCTTGTGTTTTATGTGTGTGTGTGAGTTTATTGTGTTGTTCTCTACTTTTCTGCGTAATTTCCATTCGCATGTCTGCACTAATTACAGTTAAATTTACAGATCTAGAAGTTTAATAAAATTGTAATAGCGTGATATTTTAGAATCTAAATATATTATTATCATATCTGTCGTGGCGAATTGTCTAATAAAATATCCAAAACAGTTTACAGATGAGATATATATCTTCTTATATGAAAATAAAATAAATAACTCACTAATATTGTATTTTATTATATTATATTAAAAAATAAATAAGTATTAATGTATATATGAATTTATATAAATTTTAATATTTAAAATTAATAGATATTTGGAATTGGATTTAATAGTAAAAGTAATAAAAAAAAATTATTATCCAAAAGATTTTAACTTAAATATATGATAGAAACGTTTTGTTTGTATCCCTATAAGTAATTCAAAATCATAAAAGGTTTAAAATTTTGAATACCCATTTTGGACACTAATATTTTCTTTAAAAACTTCATCAATGTATACCTAAAAAAATTGCGTTTAGATTGTTTTTCCTTCCCATTTGGATGGTCATTTAACATGTCGAGAAACTGAATAGTAACTGATTAAATTTTATATTCTTATTTATCTGATAATTTTATTAATTATCTAAACTAAATAATAACTTATTAAATATCATATGTTATTTTTATGTTGATATTTTATTAAAATTTATAATTTTAAGAATTAATATACATGATAATAGATTTTAATTATCAATTATATTGATTTTTTTAATGAGTCCATATTGAATTGATCATAGCATGTTCAAATCAGTCTAAATTTAACTTGAGTTTCTATTATCAAAAAATCAATTTTATTTAAAACTTATTTTTTATTTAATTTCATATGACATAGGTTAATTCTTTCTTATTAAATATCCAAAAACAAATAATTTAGAATATTTTACACGTTATTATAATTTGATTGTAAATGACACCTCGAATATCCATAGTAAATTATAAAATATTTTACCAATCTTCACAAAAATGTATTCTATTAATAAATGTAATATTTAAAAATATAATATTTCTTTTCATTATTATACAATCATACCTTGCTAAATGACTGTATATCTTATGTATATTTTCCTAATAGTCAATAAGCTTAATGCAACTTATTTTCTTTAAATCTACTTAGATGCATCCAAATTTAATTGATACACCTAACACATAAGGAAAGGAATTGCGATGTGGTTGTGGTGGTGACGCTATAAATTTGATCGGCAGTCTTACTTCTCAAGCAAATATTTAGGGAAAAAATTCTTTCAAAACTTCCTTTTGTATGAACATTTGATATTTATTGTTTCCAAAGGCTTAAATAATGTGTTATATATGTTTTTACTAATTTTTTATTATAAATATAAAAGTGATTTCTCGTTAGAAGATAAAACTCAATAAAGTGACATTATACATGTTTTATATTACTTGGGAAAGACTAAAAATATTTAATTGTTTCTTTTTCTATTATCAAACTAACTAATGATTTGGTGTAATTATGTATAATTGTTATTTATGTGATTTCAAAGGTTTTACAAATTATGTTGAACTATTATTGAAATTTTTTTAGGCAACCTAGCCAAACCCAATAACTATAATATATTTTGAAGAGAATAAATCGATCTCAACCTTCAACATGATGACTTTCATTGATGAAGGCCCTTATAAATAATAAAACAAGTTTGTACATTATTGCCACAAAATATAGCAAGCCTTGTGTAGTAGTACCATACACAGTAATCACTAGACTAAGTGAGAAGAATAAGTTGGTAGCCCACTGTGACCACAACTACTATCTTGTACTCTTTATGTATTTCACCAAGTGAAGCACCCTTGGTATATAGGTCACCTAATAATATTCTATGTTTATAGGTATAATGTGTTAGATATCATTTTTTGGGATTTAATTGCGTTAAGTAAGTCATTCACGTATGACCATTTCCATGGGAGGTAGTTGAAACTGACTAATTTCTCATGATTTTTTAATAGTTCACTTAACACTCATTGCATCGGGTGATGCTCACAAGGACAATAGAACTTAGGACCAAGGCTCAAGCAATGAAGAAGAGGAAATTAAATTTCCTTAGAGAGACCAAACTAGAGTGTGCTAGACATGGGGCTTGATAATAGCATGGAAATTGGAATGAACCAAAGTCAAGATATAAATAAAAGGTTCCCAACAATGAATTATAGCAAGAAGACAACTCATGAAATGAAACGTTTAAGAAGGCCTCAAGTTAAAGCTTACAAAAATTAGGGTTTATGCTAGGGAAAAATAGCTAATGCAAGAGAAATTATGGAGAAAAGTGAATGGATTAACCACCAAGATAAATGAATTTGAGGAAGCCACTTATGCTCTTGTTTTTAATCCTTATAAGGCCAAATAGTTTTCTCCTAGACCAACTCATACAAAGCCCTAGATGAGGTCTTTTAGCCTTGAGAGGGTTGAAAAAGAGAAAATAGGAAGAGTGAAATTTAATTTGTGGATAAAAGAAAAGTTGATCAACTACTAGACAAGGTTAGTTCCCAGTCCTTGGGTTGATTGAGTCTATGGATTCTTAATATTGAATAAAACTTGCAAAGGAGTACAGATATCTTGACTCCCTAGGAGAAAAACGCTAACTATTACCTTTGTGAGTAATCAAAATTCACTTGAGATAGCTATGTAATATTCACCAAGCATATTTTCATTCACATATCATACATGAGTAATGCATGAAATACTAAGAGTTAGCTCCCATACAGTTTATCTTCGATCACAATAGTGGAATAGAAAATCCGAGATCATTAATTTATTCCATGTGTTGCATAAAAAATAAAACGTTTTCCCTAATAAATATCACCTATAAGACAAAATCCAACTATTGATCCTTGAAAATTCTCCAAAGATAAGAAAATAACATCAATATGAAACGTTCTCCATAGATCACATCCTCTCCAAGATATAAAGAGGCCAAAATATCCTAACAAGTGTTGAAACAGTCCAAGTAATGATGATGAAGAACAACATTCCTCTCCTCTATTTATATCAAGAGGGTGTGTTCTAATTTTTCACCTAGAAGCCCCTAATAAAAAGTCAAATCATAAAAATTCTTTTGGTTAAAAGGTAACCCACTAGTTTTGGACATAAATCGTAAGAAAAAAGCCAGATGTATGATCTATGAGGCCTCTAAAGTTGATGTCATCTACGTAAGAAAGTTCAAGTGCTATCTGTGTGTTCTAGAAGGTGCCAAATTTGATGTAGTAGCATCTAAAAATCATCATTTTCTGTGTCCCTCAAATCATCATTAGTATCTCTCTATGGGTTAAACATATTGTTGTTGCACTAGAAACGAGTCTCCATATGTCTCTAGCTACTCATAATCCCCATATCTACTGCAACATTAAGGGCCTTCTATGTGCTCCTGGCTCTCTTTGGTCATTGAAGGTGATACCATCCTCATTTGGGCCATGAATCAAATTTCATCCCTCATATGGTTCTATGGATAAGCTATATGTTTGGTCAAATTTTGTCATCTTGAATAATCATTAAATCTAGAACCAAGTGGAAACAATTTTTAGGTGCAAGAGGCTTCCAGTTTCATGTGTGATGTGATATTGTGGCTTGGAAGATCAAGGCTTTGAAATATTTACCTATGAGCACAAATATACTTATCTTGTCTCCTAGGTACATGTGGGTAAGGTGGCCAAGACATGGGCTACTGAACCACCTAATAATCACAACATAAAATCAAGTCAAAACAACCAGTCATTAAGAACAATAATTGTTATTGCATCTAAGTGAACCAAGATTAAATTTAATGGGTTATTTAACACTTCGAATAAGGATTCCCTTCATATTGTCACTACGACAAACATCCTCCAAAAATTTTCTTATACTCAAATTTTGGAGCCTACTCTGGATCTTATGATCGTTCATTTTGTAGTCACTTCTTAGTTGGTTGATGTTTTCTTAAGTTCTTGAGATCCCTTTTGAATTGTAAGTTTCAAAGTCACCTTCTCGCTCATGCTCAGTTCACAACAATTTCATGACTGCATTCTCTTATGTAAGCTTTAACAATGATATTATGCTCAATCGAGCCAATGCCTGTGAAATAACAAACCTATGTTTATAGTTAGTGTGTGCTTTCCTTTATAGCCTTCCACTTTTGGATGCATTTGTACTTCTATTTTGGTGAGTTTTTCAAATTGTCGCTTTTGTACAACTTCACTTTTGCGAGTGTCACTTTCATGATTTTGATTGTCCCTTTCACTTGATTTTACTTTAATTATTGTTTTTTCATGTTATATTTGTTCTGGCATGTGTGGATTTAACTTTCATTCACATGTCGCAAGTTTTGTTCGCACTTCTCTCTTCTTACAATAAATGTCGTATTTTAGCATGCACACAACTGCACAATTCACGTAAGATATTTTTGGTGATTTTAATGGGTAACCTTTATGTAAATGAGATTTTCTTACTAGTAAACATGTTTCTTACTAATTTCCAAAGTTTTGAGGACTCTCACGCAAGCATCGTCATGGTCATCACAAAGTGTATCTTTGTTGTCACACTTGGTCACCACTTGGTGTAGGTCATTGCCAAGTTTTATCATTAAGGAAAGGATGTTGTTCATGTGTTTTGAGTGTTCCATTTTGCGTCATCAAGAAATCTAAGTTTGTGGTCATTCTTTTACCTATATTCCTCTCATTGATCTTACACTTAGTCAAATTGGGAAAACTCTTTGACCGGACCACTTAGCCTCCTTTAGCTAGTGTGAAATGTGCATTGTGTAGTGTTATCCCTCGAGGAACACCCTTGTCTCTTGAAAATATGTAATGCACACGTTTTTCCAACTAGAACTACACAATGTGCATTCTTAGTACTCAAACCTAGACCCTAAGCTCCAAAACTATACAATATTTCCCTCTAGCTAGGCCTAAATTACACATTGCATAGCCTCAGTCCTTGAGGCTCAACATTGAGCTCCTGAAGTATACAATTGTGTAATCACATGGAACCCCTATGCTTCCAACACTGTGTAGTGAGAAAAATCAATTCTCAAGCCCTCAACCTGGCTCCTTGAATCCCTCAACTGCATAGTCCCTCTTCCCAAGCCTCCAAAACTACGCATTGTGTAGTCTCAAGGCTTAAGCCTCTAGCACGAGTCCTTGAATCCCTCAAATTTGAAATCATTTGACCTTAGCCATCTTTAACAATTTATTATATAGACTCATGCCTAAGTCTCGTACCTTCTCCTCTAGAGGTATGCAATCGCTGAGTCAGTCACCCAACCAGTCACCAGTACTAGCCCTAACAATTGATTTCATTAGATTAGGGGTTTATTAGAATGATGTTGCCTTGTCTTGAGTGGATTTCATTCACAACTAATATTTTATGATAGCATGATGACAAAGGAGATTGGGAAGAAGACCATGCTAAGAGATGCCTATGGAGCTAAATAAATTGAATGATCATCTGACGAGAAGATGAAGGAACACAAGATTAAAATATAAGAGAAAACATCAAGAAAACATTGAAGAATCCTTACCTTCAAGTAATGAGGACGACAAATGAAAGAACATGTCCTACCTATAGAGAAGACACAAAGAAACTAGCAGAGAAGAGTGACTTGAAATTCCCACGCCATCTTATAGTCCACGTCATCAGTGTCATGTCTTGTTGTGTCATAAGTCATCATCTGCCACATCATTTTTTGGATTATGTAAATTCCATAACTGATAAATATAATGTAAATTTCAAGTCCAATAGCCATTCATCTAATTTGAAAAGTCCTGTAGGAAGTCAAAAGGTCATAGAGAAGTCAAACAATCATGAGGGTATTCCAAGATTCACAAGCGAGGTGAAGGATCACTCCACTTGTTATATATATACCCTCATTTTATAGGAAAAGGAATTTTCACCTTGGCTCCTCTCATAAGGCATTAGAGAGATAGAGTCAATACTTTTGTGGAGAAAGTTGTGGCTCCAACGCTCCACCAATGGAGCTAGTGATGTTCATTGTATTCTTGTATCTTGGTAATTTTAATTAATGCTTGAAGCGTGATGGCCAGTATATTTTCATGCATAGATTGCTAATATATGTAAGAATATTCTGTGAATGTTTATGATTCATGTTTTATTTCACCTATACTAAAGTATTTGAATTATTTCAGTTATTTTTGTGCTTATCTAATTAAAATTGTTTTGTATTGGTTATAATAATTATCGCATCTATGTGGACTACTATTCTCAATATTAAGAGATTCTCCTTTCACTCGTGCGTGCCTCTACTATGGTGGTACTATTACCTCTCTCTTAGAGACTCACTTTTCCTCCGTCAATAGTAGAAGAACCTTGATACACTTCCAACTAAACATTCACCAGGCACACTTACTTGCTTTTCACAAAGGTACATACACACTTCTCTCTCTTATTGACAACTAAAGCCAAGGAAAATCTATAAGAATATATGAAAACCAGACCGATACTCCATATGGGGCTCCTATTCCAAATGGTGTGAGGTATAATTGCGATGTGGGGACCCGCTTGGTTAATGAATTTCCAATACCATCAACAAATGGAACTAGATGGAGGACCAGATGATAGGTTGTGCCCATTGAGTCTTCTTTGAATCTCTTATCCAAAATGGTTCTTCACTAAATCATAATACTTAGATGATTTTCTAAAGATATTAATCTTACCATCCCTATGGAAGTTTTTCATAACCTATCCAAATTTAAGTTTGATGGAAAGGGTGAACTAACTCTTCATGAGCATTTGTTTCAAGTTGACTGTTTTTTCCTTTCTAATGAAAGACATTGCAAGGATTTCATGGATATATTGCTCAACCTCACATTTGAAGGTAGTGTTAAGACATGGTATCATACATTACCCACTTCTTCTGTCCATTCATTCGACCAGCCTGTGAAGGGATTTCATAAAGCTTTTGATAGGTATGAATACCATGATATTCTTAAAAGAATCAATCAACTAAGAATGAAACCTAATGAATCACTTGAGAATTTTCCTAATTGATTCCTTCACCATTGTTATGAACTTTTAGGAGAAGACAAGATTGGGATTTCTCTAACCAAAATTTTAAGCATTTGGTTCATGTCTCTTTGCATGGTGAATGTAAACCCCCTGATGTATTTACTTCCCAAACACTTGTAAATCATGAGACACCTCAAATTTACGAGGAACCTACTACTCCTTTTGTTCATTGTCCTCCTCCTTTTCCAAATAAAATAAAGATACCTCCTTGTGATGATAATGCTGTTTGGAAATTTTCTAATCAAATTCCTTATCTAGCTTCTCATTCCCCTTCTGATTTTCATGATATAGATCCCATGGAGGAAATCTAGGAATGATTCATAAAGGCTACAATGAAGACTAATTTCTCAATTTCCTAAGATGATATTACTACTCATAATTTAAATATTGAATCTAATTTGGATACATTTCATCCTCTAAAATCTATTATCATGACCCTTTACCCCTCAATCTGTGCAATCAATATCTTCGAAATTTGAGCAATGAACATGTGCAAGGTAGTGATATTTCACAGGTAGAGGACTAAGAAGGTGAGGATTATTTCAATATTTCTTCCTTTTTCTAGAGTTCTCTTTGTGAATACGTTGTTTCTTCACTCTTGGATGATAATGAATCCAAGAATCTCAGCAATGAATTGAATAAAATCAACTTTCCTAATGAATCTAAAGTCTTAGGCAACCATCATCTTGATGAATCTGACTCCATTATTGTATGGGATGATATATGCCCAAGCACACCAACTGATATTCCTGTTCCTACAGAAGATGTTGGTTTGAAATAATTATATCTTGAATTTCATCCAGCTGAAGAAAATGTTCTCATCCAAACTTTCTCTTGATCTCACTATCCCTTGTGCTCTCTCATTTGTAATGCATCGACTAGTGATGAAGATACTACACACTCTTCAAGTTTTCCATATGAAGAGTTAGCTTTTCAATTGACAGAAGGTGGTGAGATGATCCATAATGAAAATGAAAATAATCAAATCATTGAGTATTTTTTTTTGTCCCTCATAATCTCTTGTTTTTCATGAAGACAATTCTTCAAATCAACTTTCTCATGAAATTTCCCCAATTTATTCATCATTCGATTTACAATCAAGATAATATTCGACTTGAATAATCTCATTATTGCTATAAAATATGATAAAATAAATGACATATATGGTTGCATCCGATTAGTAGTAGTTATATGGAAATCAATGGTAGTATCTTTCCTCACACCATGCATGATGAGGTTCAATCTTCAAAATGTGATTTCACAATCCTTGAACGTTATGGGACCTACAAAGGAGTCGAGGAACTTAAAATTGCATTGATAATTATGATAGGATCTCGCGAATTCAGTAAGGTCCTTGAACTGAGTCAAAGATGGTTTCTATCATGGAATCCTTATCTTTTCATGGCTTCACTCGATGAAAATTTCTTATTGAAAGATGTTTAGTATTTCAGATGTATTCTTTCGAGATTTGAAGATTTTATTTCTTATTGGATTAAGGAACCTTCCTCATTTGATTCATCTTCATGCAAATATATTGTATCAAACTAAGGCTTGGAATGTGTACCTCTCATAGAATTATGGAATTGTGAAGTTAATCATTCCAAAAATCATCTTTAGCTGAAGCAATGATGCCTACCAGATTCATTTCAGAATAGTCAGATCCTGGTTTTCGTTGTGAATGTTATATAATGAATCGTGTTCTTAAATGCACCTAAAATCCTCCAGAGTGCTAATTAATGCAAGAGCTATTGTGTGAATACTACTCTTATTCATTTATTATATCTTGACTAGTCTCATGTGTTTTTTGTACAGGCAATCCATTTCACTTGTTTCGATGATTACCATGCCACTATAGCATGTGACCAGTCACAAGGAAATCATTTGTTACATTTATCATGTGAGTAAAATGATTCCTCTATTCAAGGCATTCATAAAGATGTTTACATTCATTTATATCTTTTAACTTCTAACCAAGAATTTCTCGCCACAAATGGTCCATCTTAACATAATATTAACTATCATTCATTTTATCCCTTTCCCACCAATATATTTAAAGGTAGTTGTTTCAAAGCGATTAATATTTGTGGTTAACCTCACCATTCAGATACTTGCCAAGCAGTTGAGGTATCTCAACCTTCACTTATGTTTATGTCAGACCCTCACTCTCTTGACAAGCCTCGTGAATATGATCAAATTCATTTTCCCTTAATGGATTCTCATCCTGATCTCGTGCATTTAATTGAAAATTCATCTCTTCATATATTTCGAGATTTTGAAGAGGGATATTTAAAGTTTCATGAGTAAATCATTGAATGGTTGGGGTAATCTTACCTGGAAATCTTCATGGTAAATAATAGGTTTTTACCTTTTCTCACCGTTGCTAAGGAGTACAATGCAGATGAAGATACATTTGTAGAAAGCCCCTCAGGTTTGTCTTCTTATGGCTTTTAGAAAAGAAGGTAAGAATATGAAATGGTTAGAAGTAGTGGTTATGACATATATTTATGTTGTCAGGAAATACCGTCAATTTGTTGTGCAGATTAGTCAAGCTCTTATATTTTCTGTTACACATTCTTTTATCTCGATTCTACTTGACCATATCTTTGTTATTGTGTGTTGGGAACAACTGCAGTGGCCACATTGGAAATTTCATTATATGTGACATCAGCATTCTAGCTAGTTAGGTTAGGAGTAGGTCTAGTTGCATATTAGTTTGCCTACAGATTTATCCTACATTACTTTTATGTAGTTTTTCTTGTGGTTTTTCATTATGGTTTCACAACATCTTTTCAATTAGCCTCATTTTGTTTTCTCCATGTAGTTTTGTTTCTTTTTTTTCATTTTCCTATTTGGGCTTGAAAGGAAATGTGGAAAAATAGAAAAGGACTTTGTGACATGACAACATTTGGCTAACTCTATGTCCTTCTTCCTCTTCTTAGTTACAACTTTTGGTCGATGATGTCTCAAATGAAAATATGATCCTTGCGTAGAGAAATCCTTGTATCAAACCATGATAGGCATGTATATTCTCAAAACCTCATGCATACACTCGGGACTTTATGTTTCGGTGTTTTCAGGCTGATCTAATCTAGTAGAGAAGGAAAAGGGGGGAATTTAAATGAGAAAACCAATATTAGAGGTTTTATATATGCTTCTCTAGAGAGACAACATATTTTTCTCTTAAAATGTTAGGATCCCTCTTTCGCCTAGGAAATAAATAAGTGTTGATGCATAATCCTATATAAAATAAATAAACAAAGGTGAAAGAAGAGAAATGATTCCTATGCAAATAGGTGAAGAAAGAGAATCTGTCAGGGTAGTGTCTAGGCTTGCTGGCAACAGAGAACCACCAGAGAGGAAAAAACACATTTTCAAAATCTAAAGCTCACGAACTCCATCACCCTTTCCAGATTCAAAACATTGTGTGATCACTAAACTTATGCTTTTGTTTAATTGAGTAAAGGAATGAAGGGGACTCTATTTATGCATAGGGTAGTTTGGGAAGCCATGGTGATATTAATGATGAATCAATACTACATGGATAACTAGACCTTGGATGAAATAATTGAGAAGGCAGAGAGGCTAGAGTTCTACCAATGTGTTGCCAAGTGTTTTTGTTGCCACAAACACCGTCCAAAATTTTTCTTACACTCAAATTTTGGATACTAATGTGGATCTCACGATTCATCATTTCGTAGTCACTTCTTGTTTAGTTGATGTTTTCTTAAGCTTTTGAGATCTGTTTTGAATTTTAAGTGTCAAAGTCACCTGCTCACACATTCTCATTCCACAATAGGTTCATGAGGGAATTATTTTATGCGACTTTGAAGAAGCATAACCCGGTCCATTAAGACAAAGCCTATGAAATAATCAACCTATGTAGAAAGTGAGTGGATTCTTTCATTGACAATATTCCACTTTTGGCTGCATATATAGTTCTATTTTGCTGAGTTTTTCAAGTTGTCTTAGGCACTTTCGCTTTCATGAGTGTCATTTTCATGATTTCGACTATCGCTTTAAGGCTTTCAACTGTTTCTTTCACTTGCTTCCAATTTAATCGATCTCATTTAAATGGTATCTTCCCTCTAGCATGTGTCACTTTCTCTTTCATTCACGTATGGCAAGTGTCATTCACACTTTTCCCTTCATACAGTAAGTGTCATCTTTTAGCATGGAGAGTGTCTCACAATGTACAAAAGCTTTTTTTGGTGGTTTCAAGGTCTAACCTTTGTGTAAATGAGTTAGCCTTACCATGTAAACATGTATTGAACTCATTGCCAAAGTTTTAATCATTGTTTCACACATGTCATCACAGTCATCACAAAGTGTATCTTTGGTGTCACACTTGGTGTAGGTGATCGCAAGGTTGTTGCATTAAGCAAAGGATTTTTTTCATGTGTTTTGAGTGTTCAATTTTGTTTCCTCAAGCAATCTAAGTGTGTGGTCACTTTTAGAGTCATCGTCTTTCCTATCTTCCTCCCACTGATCTAACACTTAGTCAAATTAGGAAAACTCTCCGACTGTACCACTTAACCTCTTTTAGACATCCCGAGCTATGCATTGGAAATTCTCAACCCTCGCGCAACAAACTTGTCTCTTGGCACTATGTAATACACAATTTCTGCCTCATAACCCTACGTGTTGCACAATATCAGTGATTAAGCCTAACCCTTCAACTCCCAAAATGCAGAATCTTTCCCTCAAGCCATGCTTGAACTGCATGTTGCATAGTCTGAGTGCTTAAGCCTCATCCCTGACCTCCTAGACTACACAATTTAATAATCCCCTTGCCTACCTATTCTTCTAGCACTTCACAATGGGAAAAATTATTTCTCAAGTGCTCAACTTGTCTCCTTGATTCTCTCAACTAGGTAGCCCCTCTACCCAAGCCTTTAAAACTATGCATTATGTAGTCTCAAGGCTTAGGCCTCTAGAATGAGTCTTTGAGTCACTTAACTATGCAATCCTTTAATGCTATCCATCTCGAAATGTGAATTTCATAGCCTCAAGCATCAATCTCAGATCTTAGCCTCTACAATTGTGCAATCCCTGAGTCAGTCACTCAACCAGTCATGAGTTGCAGCCTTATTAATTGATTTCATGATGCATCTTAGATTAGGAATTTATTGGACTTATGTCATATTGTCATGAATGGATTGGAGTCACAGGTATTATTTCATGCTATGATAATATGAAGATGAAGGAGATGGAGAAGGAGACCATGCTGAGAGACACTTATGGAGCTAAATACACCAGATGATCGTCAGGTGAGAAGACAAAGGAACAAACAATTACAACAGAGGATATAAGATGAAGACCACATTGAAGATTCCTTATCTTCAAGTATTAAGGAGGATAAGGAGAAAAACAAGTTCTATATGTCGAGAAGATAAAAAGATACTAAAAACAAAGAGTGACCTGACACTAGCATGTCATCATTTAGTCCTTGTGATTAGTGTCATGTCATGTTGTGTCATAATTCATCACGTGCCACATCATTTTGTCGATTATGTAAATCGTATAATGGAGAAATATATTGTAAAGTCGAAGTCCAAGAGTCATTCATGTACTGTGAAAATTCATGTAAGAAGTCAAAAGGTCATAGATAAGTCAAATTTTTGTGAGGGTAGTCCAAGAGTAACAAGGCAGGTGAAGGATCACTCGACTTGTTATATATACATCGTGATTGTACAAGAAAAATACTTTTCACCTTGGCTTCTCCCATAAGGCATCAAAGAGACAGAGTCAGTACTTTTTGGGAGAAACTCATGGCTCTAACACTTCAGTATTGGAGCTAGTGATGTTCATTGTATTCATTTATCTTAGGACTTTTCTGATGGCTAGGAAATTTTAGTGCATGGATTGTAAATATTTGTAAGATTGTTCTGTGAATATTTATGATTCATGTTTTCTTTCACCTATACTATACTAGTTGAACTATTTCAGTTATTTTAGTGCTTATTTAATTGAAAATGTGTTGTATAGTTGTAACAATCATGGAATCTATGTGGACTATTCTGCTTGATGTTAGGTGATTCTCTTTTCTCTCTTGTGTGCCTCTACTAGGATGGTACTATTACCTTTCTCTTAGAAGCTCACCTTTCCTCCCTCTGTAGTAGAAGAAACTTGATACATGTGCAACCAAACATTCACCAAGCACACATATTCGTTTTCACAGAGGCACCTACATGATTCTCTCTCTTGCTGACAGCTAAAGCCAAGGAAAATATATAAGAATATATGGAAATTGGGCTGATTCTGTAGATGGGGCTCCTATTCCAAATGACGAGAGGTTTAATAAGGACTCCAGATCGAGGATACCCCGTTGGTTGATGAAATTTTGTCACCATCAGCACTTCCAAAATCAGTGCTCTTAACTTTCAATGGTGTTGCCTCCCTATGAACGAGTGGCTAAAGGACAACCCTATTAGGTGTTTCAAGCCCCTATGGGGAGGTAGCATTTTCTCAATCCACCCTTTAAATGACAAGTGTTAGTGAATAATAATTACGTTATGGAGACAAGAAGATGTCAGGGCCAAATTCCATGGTTTAAGGGACTAACATCATGGGGATCCAAATCCCAAGAGTATAGATGTGAAGAGGTAGAAATTATGGATGGGATAGTTACCAACTTGGCCTTCGTTTTTCCACCCTTGTTGCGCACATTTTATTTTTGTTATTTTTTATTTATATTACTGCTTGTAGATGAAACAATTATCGTTTTCTTTGAATGATATTGAAGTTGTGTTACCCGTTAATGATGAGTCAGTTTATCAATCATCAGGGTTGGGACATGCAAAGCCTCCTTTTGTTGATGTAGTGGAGAAGCATGTGATTACGAACTAGGTGATGACCATAAAGAGTGAGATAAAGCTCATGTTAGGTTTTTTATGATGTGTTAATTTGTTTCTCCCAACCATCTTTCACATTTTGGTATTCTTATTTTGGCTATGATAAACTTTTTATTTCTCTTTTATCTGCGTCGACCATGTAGGGAAATGTTCTAGGCCTTGCATATATATGTGGACATATCAATGCCAAATCCTAAGGAACAAATGATCAGCTAAACCTGAAGAGTGGACGTGAGATAGGGGCATCTAATGTATAATGAAAAGTTGTGAGTATGACATAGGGATAGATGAAACTAAGTTATCTCAATTAGAGCCTCCCAAGTAGTGCCCCTCCTATACTGATTGGGCCATAACGGAGGTCCCAAAGTATTAGTATCGAATATTAACCCCCTATTTAAGGTGAGAGAACAAGATCACAACTAAAACTCTTCCTTCTTCTACGTCAACTAATAATCCATATCAAATACCAAAATACAAACAAGAATAAGAACTAGACTATAAAATAAATAAATTATCTTTTGATTGGAAGCCCACCTTCATCCATGTGCTCTTGCTAGATGGTGAGAAGCATATGGGTCATGCAAGTGACGAAGATATAATAAGACATCATTAGCTATTGGTGGTTATCATGGGTTGTATGGATGGCCAACTGGATGTGAGGAATAAGAGAAAATATTTCTCATATAAGGTTCCTCAATTTCGTGAGTAAAAAACCCGCTTGAAAAAAAAAATTAGAAGAATTCTAACCTTTCAATAAATAAAAATAGATGAGTTATATGTTTTGAAAAAAATCATAAACCTCCAACAAACAAGAAAGATCGGTCTCTCCCATAAGTACCCTTAAACCATAACAGTTAAAAGCCCCAAACACATTTGTTTTCATATTAAAGTATGAATATAAACCACATTATTATATATATATATATATATTCTTTATAACAAAACTATTAATTCATCTATCACCAATATACTACCCTAAGAAGGTACATAAATACTATGAAAATTAAATAGAAAGTATTTATTTTAAATATACAAATAATAAAAGTCAATTTTACTATTTACATTGTACAACTAAAAAAATCTTCAATTTGATTACTCTGTAGTCATAGAATCCATGAATGTGGACATATTTTGCAAGTCACAACCTTGGACATTCGGGATTTATGTGTAAATGAGCACCAATATAGGTAGGATTGCATGATCTAAATGGAAATGGAAAGAACCATTTTTTTAACAACTCCAAACACTCATTGATAATAAGTTTATGATTAATTTGAAATCACAAAACAATGCTTTTATAAGAGTGTCATTTAAAGATTTTAGCATTTTTAGTATCATTAGTAGTCAACAAATCATTGAAGTATCTTATTTTTAAAAATTATAGATATTTACTTATGAATATTTTTAAAATTAAATAAATGATAATAATAACATGATTATCTTTGCCTTGAGGTTCACTACAAGTTCGCCAGAGTTTCACCAAAAGATTGAAGGGATGCCAAACTGTAAAAGGCAAGGGAAGCCATGTGAAAGGTTGCCAGTGTGTGAAAGATCTGAGTAGGTTCGTGTATGTGTTCATGGTGGGTTCATGTAAAGGAATATAGTTGAAGATAAGTGAAAATCTAGCAAGGCCAAGGGTCGAGCAAGAGCAAGCTAGTGTCAGAAGCCTCTACTTCAAATTGGTATCAGAGCCAGTAACATTTGGTTCAACAGTTAGTACTTAGAGACACTTTATATTAAAAATGGAACCTTTCAGAAGTTCTATTTCTTTCTGTGAAATAGAAGAAAGAGAATCTTCTACTATAGAAAATCACCTTAGAGATATGTTTGCATCTTGTTCTAGTCATGTGTTAAACCAAGCAGAACTAGAATATGAAGAAACACAACCATCTGCAAGATGGAAACTTCCTAGCATTGTTGCATAAAAAGTTTATTCAGATTTGTCTATATTTCACTTGAAAGCTAATACTAGAATCAGTATTAAAGAT
The DNA here is from genome assembly GCA_000404065.3 of Pinus taeda. Lineage (NCBI taxonomy): Eukaryota > Viridiplantae > Streptophyta > Pinopsida > Pinales > Pinaceae > Pinus > Pinus taeda. Next base: position 142,741 of record APFE030816685.1, read on the forward strand.
TCAATAATCCAATCCAAGAAAACTCTCACAACGTATAGTCTATCCCTCTTCTCGATCCAAAACAATTACAGGCTAAAGAAAAAAGGATTAAAACCGAATACCTACATCTGGGATGTATTCAAAATGGAATAAATCGTTTGACCCATCAAGGCCTGAACATTTTTGTGTTAGCTACTGCTAGAGATTTAACCCATAATAAATATATCGATTCACTAATAGGAGGAATAGTTGCTCATTTTTCTAATGGCGCAGTCTATTTTGATAGTTATCCTAATTTCTCAGTTTATATCTTCAATGAAATGATTGAAAAAATCTTACAACTACAAATTCAAACTATCAGATTTGATATGCACAAAAAGAGGCATAACATTGCTATTCAGATAAGGGGTTGTTTTCGGAATACTAATACTTTGTACACAGTTGTCCTCCATGTGCCCAACAAAGATTCCAAGTCTAGTGTCGTTGTTTTAACTTATTCAAAAAATTATAAGATAAAACACTAAATTGTCTGCTGGGAGGATCTTACTTTCCTAGAACATTGGGTTGTTTCAAATCCCAAACCTCTGATTTTAAGAAAAATAACTTCTACAAAGTTACAAGAAAACCAATCCTCTATTTTCCTATCCTTTCCCAGAAGATCAACAATAGACCGTAGAAGAATAGAACAAGCCCACATAAGCTCTTTAGCTTGTCAAGATCCTATAATTATAGATACTGCTTGCTCCAATTCTGTTTTTAATCCCTGCCAGCATATTTCTTTATTTGAGTTTTCACAGATTGTAAATTTTTCTCCCTTAGAAATAAATTGTCCTAAGTGTCATTCATCTATAAACTTGACCATTCTTGCTGAATCTATCCTACAGAAGAACCATCATCCTCAGATTTGTGAAGCACCTCCTTCCACCTTTGTAAATCCCTGTCCTAATCCAAAATGTTCAAACATACCATTTCCCCATGAGTCTGAACATATTCTCATGATGTATGAGATATCCACCCTAGAAAAATGAAGATCCAATGCTTACAAAAATATTCGGCTTAATGAGGCCAACAAAGCCTAGGTATGGACTAGGTTATTTGGAACATGCAAATGGCTTAATTCCTGAATCAATATTTGGTCAAATACCTGGTGATTGTAAAAGGCTAGCAGTCATGGAAATGCAAAAATTCTTCACATTAATGGATGGATGCCCTAAAAACAAAATAAGTTCCAAATGGATGAAAGCCATGCTAAATTGGGATTTATATACTCATCCACAGGTTGCACATTTTGGCCTTACATATTCAGTTGAAAAAAAACAAACTGTCTCAAGAATGGAAACAATACATGGATGAAACAAAACACTGGATATGATTTTATTCATGGATCCAAAAGAGTTAGTCAGGAAAAGTTATGATGACTGATGCTATAGCCTCCACTTCATCTCAAAAATATTGGGTAACCTTATACGTTAGTAAGATTGAAACTTTGACCACATTTCCTCCCTATAAAGGCATTATATCAGGAGAAGGCGAAAGTTCTGCAAAGGCCATATCCCTAGTCTTTAAAGATGACAATGATTTAGGAATTGATGGGAGAATCCGAAAGCCAGTAAATTGCTAAATTGGACTAACACAACTGTTAAAGGACTTGAGATGAACATAGCCAAATCTTCAGAAGTCAAAGAAGAATTTAATACTGCTAAAGATTCCATTAATGATGTAAATAAGTCTTTAAATGATGTACAGTATTCAACATCTGCTGTTAGAAGTTCTGTTAGACAATCTGTGGTTAAATTAGAAAATGTTCAAGAAAATATCGTAGAACACATGGGTCCTACAAAATTTATAATGAACGAACTAGTTGTGAAAATGAATAAAATATATTTGTCTAAAGAAGACAAACTAGTTCCTACCTCCTTTCTTCACAAAAGGAGTGTGAAGATACAAGACTCTGCCAAACCTGTTGACATATTTCCCCATTTATATCCAAAAGAAGTTGCATCTCCACAAAAGGATAAAGTTGATATGGTTAGGTCTATGAAAATAATCTCCTTAGCATCTTTATTTAAAGAAGAGGAAGAGGATGCTAAATTTTTTCTTATTTATGAGCCTTTAGAAGGTCAATTCAGTGGATATCCTACTTCGGATCTAAGTGGTAAAGGGAAACTTCTAGAAACCCACACATTTTTCCCAAACTCTCACAGAGAATGGAACATAGAAAACCTCAGTGTCAGGGAAATTAGACAAATGGTTGATATGACATTCACAGAATATAACTTGATGTGTTTAAGAGGGAAAAGTGAAATTGAAGCATGCAAAACAATTATTCAGTGTTTCACTGGAACATTGTTAAGATGGTGGGAAATATAGTCCTCTCTAGACTTGATATCAAAAATGCAAGCTGAAATACTGAAAGATGAAGCAAAAGATGTTATATATAATCCTGATGGAACAGTACAAAGTAATATGATTAGAGCATTAGCCTCCATGATTTTGGAACACTGGTGTGGTTGACAAAATGAAATGGCAGATAAACATGATGTCATTTTAATGAATCTAAAATGCAATGAAATGTCTCAGTTTGAAGAGTTCCACCACGATTAGATGCAGCGTATTTATGAGGTAAAGGATTCTAAGAACCTTCTTTGGAAGTAGGTTTATCTTGCGTCACTACGTTCAAGATTTGTAGATTATATCTGCCTGCAAGAAGTCTTTCAGTTACCTTTTGAATCCTATACCCGGGGACAAATTTATTCAATTATTACAAAAGCTTTGGTTTCTTTATGTACTAGATCTAAAGTTAATAAATCTCTTGAAAAACTGTCTAAGTTCCCAAATGGTAAATCTATTTGTAATAAATATGGTTTATCTATTGATGTTCCACCAGTTAAGAGGAGAATAATACCACCAAATTTTCTTACAACAGAAAGAGCCCCATAAGGCCAAGGAAAGGATAGAGAAAGGGACATTAAAGTTATGTTCCTAAAAATCATTATTACCAGCCTTTAGATATCCACTTACATAGTGCAAAACAAGAAAAGTGGAATAAACTAACCTGTTGGCTTTGTGGAAATACTGGACACACTAAAAATAGGTGCCCGGTAGGGGAAGAATCGAAGAAAAATAGGGGAAATAAATTACAACCCCAATATAGCCAAAAGGAAACTATAGAAACTGAGACCCCAATTCTTTGTATGAAATGTGGGTCCAGAAGTCATAAGACAGATCACTACCCAAATGTAGTGATCAGAGAACACCCACAAATTTAGCAACAACAACTCCTTTATTCCTCTGCTAAATATTATACTTCTTCTTCTTATTGTACATCAAATGAAGCATATGAAGAACTAAATCTTCATGCCCAGATTTGTAGTTGCTCAAATTCAGATGAATGCTAGTGTAATTATTCTAACTCTGATTCTAATTCTTTCAGTGAATCAAAAGATGAGGAAATATAGCATATACAACACAAAGAAAAAGTCCTCATGGCACAAACAGAGGAAGAAGAAATGAACATTTTGGCACAAATTCGTGCTATGGAAGATGAAGAGATGAATAATTGTCCAATAGAAGCATATATGGACCAGCTCCATTCTTCCAGTTCTGGTAAGGGACCTACTAAAAAACCACTTCTCATAGATGCTTCCTATGAGCAGAATACAAAGTCCTTTCAAAGTCACAAGCAGCAAGACAAGGTTCGATCACTAACCTTGGGGAAGGTAAGGAAAGAAATTCATAATCTTAATTCTGAAATTTATGCACTAAAAGTTCAAGTTGAAAGATTAGAAAAAATGAAAGCAGATTATTATAGATCCACTTGATGAATATGATCCACCAGAATTTCATGGATCAAATGTTCAAATTTTTGAAGGAAAGAAAAGATCCCACTGCAGGATTTCAGGAAACGAGAATCTTGGTAAATAGAATACCAGCAACACCATGTACAGATTAATATCTGTATATAGGAGGAGATCTTTCCATTAACAACGCTTATAGATTCTGGTGCAGATGTAAATATCCTAAGCACCAAAATAATCCCAGCAAAATATTGGATGTCTGCTGAAAGAAAGGTGATTGGATTGGGTAGCAAGACACTCAAATATGAAGTTTCCAATGCCTCAATTTGTTTTCAAAAACATTGTATCAAGTTAAAATGTGTAGTTTCTCACATCCCAATAGATTGTATTTTAGGTAACATCTTTTTGGCAGCAATAGAACCACATGGATCGGTTCAACTACAGGGAAATCGGGGTGGATATTTTATCATAGTACCAACTTCTAGAGGAATTCCTAAAAGGATTGAGATCCCCTATATCTCACTTCCTAGAATTTCTACAATGGTCTAAGCAATGAAGGAGTTGGACAAAGCTGAATCCAAACTAATGGATCTCAAAGATTTGAAATCAACTATGCAAGTATCAGAACAATTGAAAAATCCAGTAAACCAAAAGAGGATTGTTGAAGTCAAAAGAAAAATAGAAGAAGAATGTTGTGCTGAAGAGCCAAATGCTTTCTCTCATAGAAAGCAGTACTTTGTTGAACTACAATACAAAACATAATATATAGGAAGGCCATGCAAGAGCAGAGCCATTCCGATGAACAAAGAGTACAGAGATCTCTGTGAGAAAGAGATAAAACATTTGTTGGATAAAAAACTAATGAGAGGATTTGATCGCCTATGGAACTGCTATGCATTTTTTGTTAACAAAGGGGTCGAACAAATCAGAGGGATACCAAGACTGGTAATAAACTATAAGCCCTTAAACTTTGTTTTAGCAAATAATACTTATCCAATCCCACCTAAAGGAGATCTTATGGGAATAATTGTAGGAGCAAAAATCTTCTCAAAATTTGACCTGAAATCAAGGTTTTCGCAAGTAGAAATAGCTGAACAAGATAAGTTCAAAACTACCTTCAGTGTAATAGAAAGACACTACGAATGGAATGTGATGTCTTTTTTATTAAAGCATACACCATCCAAGTAGCAAAAGCTGATGGATTCCATCTTCAAACCTTACTTTGACTATTTGATGGTACATATTTATGACATACTTATTTTTTCTAAGAATGTCCAAGACCATTTTAAGCACATACAAATTTTTGTACAGGCAATAAAGAGAAATGGTCTTTTTCTTAGTAAAAAGAAGATTGATGTGTTCCAAACCTCCATCAAATTTATGGGGCATACCATTTTTAATGGCCAAATTTCTTTGCAAAAACGTGCTTTAGAGTTGTCTATCAAGTTTCATGATGTAATCATTGAAAAGACTTAATTACAAAGGTTTCTTGGATGCTTCAATTATGTCAGAAATTTCTACGAAGACTGTGCAAAAGACAAGAGTTTGTTGAACAAATGCCGGAAGAAGAATCTGGAACCATGGACCAAGGCACATACCAAAGCAGTTAAGAATATAAAGGCAAAGGTCAAATCTCTCCCTATTCTCAATATTTCTGAAGATGAAGCCTACAATATTGTTGAATCTGATGCCAATGACATCACATGGGGGGGAATTCTCAAATAGAAAAATAATGGAGAAGAGAAAATTGTGTAGTTTGTTTTAGGAACTTGGAATCCCATTGAGAAAAATTAGTCTACAATAGAAAAGGAAGTAAAGGCATAATGGAATGGCATAGATAAATTTGGAATCCACCTGGCTAATAAACCTTTTCTATTAAGAATAGATGCTTCAGCCCTTAAGAAGGTCTTAACTAAAGATATAAAAAAGCCAAGTGAAGTCAATTTTTCCAAATGGAAAGCTCTTTTTGCCAACTTTGATTTTTAAGTTGAACACATAAAATGAGTTGATAATAGTTTGCCAAATTTTCTTAGTAGAGAGTATATTCTACAACATCATCAAGAACAAGTAATGATCAACGTTATAGAATTGGACAAAGATCACAAACAAGAAACTCTGAGAACATACCTAATAACATGGATTGGTATGAGTATAGAGATAATTGGAAGCCAACCTAGTAGCTAAGGAACACAAAGGTACTAGATGAAAACTTGCAGGCACATACTGATATTCTACATCTAGTACCCAAAAGGAAGTTGTACCATAAAGGGAGTAAATGGATCCATGACATGGTCTATACAAAAAGTAGAATAGATGCACTCCTTGTAGAAGAAACCCTTAAATGTGACTTCCACAACATCTCTATGATCTGCTCTCATGGTGGAATTCAAAGAGAAATCTATAACATATATTTTAGTATAAATCGTACTAGAAATATCTGTTGGCCAACGATGACACTTAATGCAACCTTATGGCCCAGAGTTGATACCATGCTTATTTCCTTGGACACAATGTATGATTTTGCAGGATATAAAAAATTATGGTGGGGCATTCTAAATATTGACGGGAATGATGAAACTCACTACACTAAATTAAAATTTGGGACAACCAGGATCATGGAAAGAAATCAACAGTGTGACTGGTTATAGAAGTGGTGCACATATTATGGGGTGAATAGAACAACAATTGATCTAATGTATCATGAAGCATACAACAGGATAGGTTGTAGCACCCGTTTTGAACATAATATTCCTGCTTGCTTTCACTCTCTCTACAACACCGTTAAAGATATTATATCACTCTCTGATAATGAAATATTGGGAGAATATATGAATAGACATTATGAGTGGCTTGTCCTCATAAAGACCAAGCATGAAACCATCTTAGGTAAACCCATGATTTTTAGAAGGATCTTTACCAAAGCATGGGATGAAAACTTGTACAAAAAAATATTGGTTTCCCGAGATCACTGTTTTTTAGGTTCTCGTGGGCTTGTCCTTAAAATCTTCCACTTTGTAATCATGATGGCTAGTCACAGGCACTTTTTGTGACCAATTTTCTCACGGGATTTCCTGTACAAAATCATCCACTATGTAAATATCTAAGTCAGAATATTTTCCGTAGGATTTGGTATATCATCCACAATATTCAAAAGATTCTTCAGTCATGCGACTCAGAGAACTTCTCCGACTTTTGGTGATTTTTGAACCACTTCTCCTTGACTAAGTGAATATTAGTACAAAAGTTTGTCGACCAAATGACTGAATGTTTGTTCCCTCCTTTTCCTATATAAGAAAGGGGTAAGGCTCATTCTAGGCATTCAAAGTTAGAGATTCTTAGAGTCTTAGACATCTGAGAAGGTTGTGTATCAGTGTGCTTGGCACTAGTAAGAATATAAAGTGGCTAGATCTAGTGAAATATTTTAAGTCTTGAGTCTATATATTCTTAGACAGAGTTTGTGTCTTGCCAGGAATCCTTTGGTAATGCTCTCTCTATGAGAAGCTAGAAGTTTGATAAATGAAAGCACAATATATTCTAGAAGGGATACATTTTAATTCCGTAGACTCAGCCATATCAACTTTATCCTTCTATGGAGATGCAACTTCTTTTGGAAATAAACTTGAGCATTCTTGCTAAATCTGTGCTACATGAGAACCGTCATCCTTGGACTGGTGAAGCACCTCCCTCCACCTCTGTAAATCCCTGTCCAAATCTAAAATGTATAAACATACCATTCCCCCATGATTCTGAATGTATTCTTATGATTCTTGAAATAACCACCTATTGTGGCCATCAACAACCCCCCTTCTTATTTAGTTTTATCACTAATACTAAATAAGTGGGGACCCTTATTCAAAAATTTAAAGATCGATTAATGCTTGTATTTCATTTTTCAATAAAAATTACTATCATAAACTTAGGACAACACTCTCAAAAAATCTAAAAAAGACTTGAGTTTTATGATAAGTTAGAATAAAATCATTCCTTAAAGTGCATTGCAAAAAGGGTAATGGAAGCCTTCCTACAAGCTGAATTCTAAGATTGCAAAATCGCGATGCGAAATCATGTGTCAAAAGACCCTCATCGAATCGCATCCCTCAAATATCACTTAAGCTAAAATACCTCGAATCGTTGATATGCGATGGCACATGTCGCAAATCACATTTCGAAGAAAACATATTAATGGATGATTGTGATACGCTACAAACTAGTGATATTGCGATTCCATGATTCCACGATTTTGCGACTGTATGATATGGCGATCTACGATATTGCGAAGAAAATCACAAGATCACCTTATTGTAGATCTTCAGGGCTCATTGTTCAAAAAATCTTTTTCCATAAACCAAGGCCTCATTATGCGCATTAATGTTAATCAATGAGTTAGTTGGCAATCATTAATGAAATATGGTTTTGATCCGATCGAGGAGCCATTTCACATAAGGTGATATTTTTTATATGTTTTCGAAATTTAAAGCTTTCCCGTCACCTTTTTCTTATCATTACTCTTGCCTTATTTGTAAACTGTAGGAGCAAAGAGCAAAGAAGCATACATAGCAATGTTTAGAATATTATGGGAAAAAAGGTTAAAGCTACAACCTATGAAGATAAAGAAATGACGCCCTCGTACACAGACACCACTTGTAACAGAGATGTCGGTATTACTACTTAGGAAGGCATGTATAGTCTACTCAAGGAAGAAAATCCCAAGGTAATGGAGGTTATAGCTACTACAGGCTCACAAGGGTCTTCTAAGGTGTCTCTTACAGAACTAGCATGTTCATTCTTGAACAGGATAGTGGCGAGGCCCAAAATTCTTCCACATATGGACATGTTCAAATGGATACTAGATAATGTTGATACCATAGATAGAGAAACTAAAGCTTAGAACCACGAACTCACAGAGTCGTTATTTTCACAAAATTTAATTTTTATATCCTCTAACAAAAAGCGTGCAAGAGGCGAAAATCGCACCCAGGAATCGAGGATCAAGAAACAAAGGCAGTTTTTGATGCATGATTAGAGCCTAATCGTGCATCACTGGGCGACACTCCTCGAAATAGAAAGCCTCTAATCAGTCAATAGCTTGTAAACCCAGAAATTTGTAGGAAAAAGTGCTAAAGGTGGAAAGCAAAAATTGAACTCTAAAACCAATGGCATTTATAAAAAATATCCTCAAATGATATGTAGATATGTACTGCAACTATAGACAAGCTAGAGACAGAATGCTTGAGAAAGGGCAGAATCCATCAAAAGATTAACTAAGTTGAATTGGGATCCTTACTAGAGGTATTTGGTAAAACCACACAGCGAGTGCATGACTCTCAAATGTATCATTAATTATGTCGAGAAGATGGCGCTAGCTCTTACAGATTTGATTTTCACAGGACAACTAAAGTCGGAAGTCGGCTAGCCAACTCTCCTCAAGCAAATGCTAAACACTTGCGATTACAAGGAACAAATACACAACTAATTAGTTGTCAATTTTAGTTTTAGATTCAGTTTTAGTTTTAATTTTGCTTTATTTTTGCCTAAAATGAGGGCAATCATTTAAACCGCATCCTACATTTTTGTAATAAATTATTTTTAGATTTTAGTTAGTAGTATTTAAACCCTTCTCATGCATTTAGAGAAGGGTCTTGAAATTTGTCAAAAAATTGTCCTCAGAACATGCACTTTTGCACCCTAAGAGGAGGTTTTGTTGAATGAATGGAACGGGATTTATTGATATCTGCATTTAATATCTACTACTGATGTTGCACTTTTGTACTCTTGGTGGATGTTGGATTAAGAAGAGATAAATCATTATTGCTTGAAGCTCATGAGTAGAACTAGTTATAAATGGTACTTTTATCTCTTAACTATTTCTGCCTATGTGTTAAGGTGATATTCATGTTTAGTTATTTATATATGAATGCGTGAATGCTTGAGTTATCGTTTGGCACTTCTGTATGGTGATAGCTATTTATTTATCTTTAATATATGAGTAGCTTATTATGCAATATGTTTTTCTCAATTGTTTGGTCTAACTTTTTATATGAAATGGTTTATCTTTATTGAATTCTTTTCTCATAGCAGTTGAATGATATTTATTACCAATTGTTATTTGAAACCATTTTAGATCACATAACGGAAAGATTACATCCCGGGTTAGTTTAGAATTAGATATTTCTACTCATTAGAATATAACTGCATATTGTTAGATTAGATTCAGAATAAAAGCATTTTACTTATGAATTATTACAAAAGAAATATCAATTCTCCACACACACACACATATATTGGGAAATTGGTCCCATATCCCCGGTCGGACCCACATTTTAGTTAGGAATTATTACAAAAGAAATATCAATTCTCAACACACACACACACACATATTGGGAAACGGGTCCCATATCCCTAGTTGGACCCATTATACCAAACAGAAAAGGAGCTACTAACCAAGGTCCGAACCGGGTTGGTATTCCCCTTGTTGTAGACCTAATTTTTGAGGCTTCAATGTTATGAAACCAGCTCAAGAAAAGATAGAAAAGATAGATCAACGCCTTAGAATTCAACCTCTTCGAGGGGGCAACCTCCTTTACATTACATAAATGAACAATTCTCGGATGATCCAAATGATGAAACCTCCTTTCTATATATATAGGAGTCTAAGGAGTCACAATATAACACAACCGACCTAACAATAATAATATAAAGCCACAAAAATAACAATAGATGGATTCTATGGGGAATCGTAATAACAATATGGGGACAATAGGGGCACAACAATATTAATAAGGGGTACAACTACAATAGTAATGGGGTAATCACTAGTATTATAAGGATCCAACATGCCCCTCTCCTTCAAAAAAAGTGTTGTCCTCAACGCTTGAGTAGTTCTGGATACTTCTATATAAAATTGTCATCCTCCCATGTGGAATCTTTCGAAGATAAGTTCTTCCACTTGATAAGATACTCCGGAATTGATCGATTTCGTAGCTGTCGAGATCTTGTTTCTGTGACTGCTTCCGGTTCCAATATAATTTTTCCTTCCTCGTCAAGTTCTGGAAATATTGTTTGAACTGGGAGCTTGTCGCCTATAACCTTCTTTAAACATGAAACATGGAAAACTAGGTGCAATCGAGAAACTGCAGGAAGCTCCAATTTGTATGCCATAGTACCAATCTTTTGCAACACCTTGTACAGACCATAATACTTTACTTTGGTGATAATTTATTATCCTTCTTAGCTTGCTTGAAGGACATTTGCTTATATGGTTGTAGCGTAGGAATACCCAATCACCTACATCAAAACTTCTTTCGCTGCGATGTTGATCTGCCTATTGTTTCATTCTATTCTGTGTCAAAATGAGGTTATCCTTTAAGAGTTGCAGGACTTGTTGTTGATGTTCGATGTGATGTTCCACTGCTTGAACTTTAGAATTTTCTCTTAAATATGATGTGATGGATGGTGGCTGATATCCATAAAGTGCAATAAATGGGGTCATTTTTGTTGCTGTATGGAAGGAAGTGTTATACCACCATTCAGCCAGAGGCAACCATTTGACCCATTGTGTCTGTTTATCAGATACACATCAACAAAGATATCCTTCCAAACATTTGTTTACTATCTCAATTTGCCCATCAGATTGAGGATGATAAGATGAGCTATGAGCTAACTGAGTACCAAGACAAGAAAATAATTTTGTCGAAAAATTTCGAGTGAAAATGGGATCTCTGTCACTTACAATAATCTTTGGGTTTCCATGTAGCTTTTAAATTGTTTCCATAAATGCGGTAGAAACTGTACTAGCTTTAAATGGATGTGATAATGCACAAAAGTGTGCATACTTGGTAAGTCTGTCAACTACCACCATGATGACACTCTTTCCCTCAGACTTGGGTTGACCTGTGATAAAATCCATTGAAACCTCCTCCTAACGTTGGCTTGGAATGGATAAAGGTTGTAATAGACCCGACGTCTTAATTGTTTCAACTTTATTTTGTTGGCAAACCAAACATTTCGTCACAAACTTTTGAATATCTGATTTAAGGCCATCCCAAAAAAATTCCTTCTTAACCCTATGGTAAGTTTTTAAAAATCCCGAGTGCCCTCCTAAGGGAGAAGTGTGCAATTCCATAAGAATCTTTGTTTTAGCTGGGAATTCTTACAGAGGTATAAGCGATCTTTGTACCATAACGAATCATTTTGCCAGCTAAATGTATCAGATGTACTGGAATCTTGTTGTAACTTTCAAATAAGTGCCCATACTTCTTCATCATTCTTTCATTCCTCCCTTGCTTCGATAATCCAATCTAGTTGGATAATATAAATGGAACACAACAATGCTTCCACATCCTCATCCTTTCTTGAGAGTGCATCTGCCACCACATTTTGCTTCCCTTTTTTGTAGATGATTTCAAAGTCATAACCCAACATCTTTGTGACCCACTTTTGTTGCTCTTCAGAGGATAATCTTTGTTCTAAAAAGTATTTAAGGCTATCATGATCCATTTTTACCTTGAAGTGTCTTCCCATTAGGTAGGGTCACCATTTCTTAAGTGCATGGAGTATTGCCAACATTTCCTTCTCATAAATAGCTTTGTGTAAAAACTTTCCCTTGATTGGACGACTTTCAAAAGCAATGGGTCTTTCATCTTGCATTAAACCAACACCAATTCCATTTCCTGAAGTATCACATTCCACAATAAAGGTTTTTGTGAAGTCCGGTGTAGCTAAGGCCAGTGCTGGGCACATTGCCTCTTTAATAAGTTCGAAGGCCTTTGTTGCTTCTGGAGTCAATGAAAAAGCATCTTTCTTCAAAAATGTTGTTAGAGGTGTTGCTACTCTCCCACAATCATTAACAAACTTGCGATTATACCCTATCAACTCGAGAAATCCTCGTAGATGCTTTATGGATGTGGGGATTTTCCATTCCTTAATGGCTTTAATTTTGCTAGGGTCTACCTTAACTCCTTCATGAGATACAATATGACCTTGATATTCCACCTCTTGTACTCCAAAGA
>APFE030816686.1:11318-28767 GCA_000404065.3 Pinus taeda
AAAAAACATGCATGTACATCACCACTATTGGGAGCACTTAATGCAGTGACCTACACCATCTTGACACCGGTGCTCGAAGACATAGTCCCTCCTGGACAAAATCCATTATCAACGTCTTGAGTTTTATGTTGCTGATGATTTTTATGTTCCTTATTATTTATAGCATGCATTTATGTTCCTATTTACTATTTTAAATGCAATTCTAATCACATCATGAAAGTAAAACATCTTGGTTTAATCCAGGAGTTGAGCCAACTCGGATCACCAAGTTTCCACACCCTCAGATAGCCATGATGGTAATTTTATATCCTCACTCCTGTCTTTGTGTAGATCCATAAGCCCGTAGGGCTTATTGATGTGCTTCCTTTTCCATCTTTTAGAACCTCCGTGAAGGTACATGATTGCCCTTTGCACAACCTTAGGCGATGATTCTGGCACTTACAAGCCTTTGTAACTAGGTTACTGACTTAGTCCCCAAATTTGCTTAGGTATTAGCCAAATTTTACCATACAAGATTATCCTCATGTAAACATATATTATTACTTGTGTTCAAATAACAGATAGAAACATATACATTCGTGCATCAATTTAACCTTATAATTTAAACCTAGAACTTAACATATCATAACTGGATGCAATAATCAGAGACAGAAAACACAGTGATTCTAGAATACTTCTCTTTATTTATGATTCAAGTTCCTAGTACAGACTCTATCCACCTTGTGCACACAGCTGTAGGGGTCTGCACACTTAGCTACGGACTTCCACCCTAGGCCTTTGCAGACTCAGCTGTAGAGCCTCCTCCTATGCTAAGACTCTCACTCTTAGCTCACCGAAACTTACCAATGACTCATGACTTCTAACTTACTTACTGTATTGTCCCCTTAGATCTTCTACAACTTCCCCTTTTATATAATCCCATGGTCCAGGGACCATGGGTAGATCTCCAAAACTGACACAACTTAGCTAGACTAAGGGCAGAAAACCATTTTAACTTTAGACATCTTCACACTCCGCAACTACAAAATGTGGAGACTTTACATTTATTTACACAAAATTTCGGCCTTTTGCCCCAAAACTTGGGTGTTTAACACCAAAATTGACCCACAGGGGAGTTGTTCCCATCATACCCATTCCCAACACTATTATGTTGGTTATATTCACATTTTATGACAACAACTATGTATGGCTCTCAGTGTAGGTTTTAACCCCATACAAAAATTACCTACATATGTGATGAGCCTCATAAATGGGTAATTATATGGGCTCAGATTGTAGGCATTTACAGGGTAAGTTCCTCAGAAAGAACACCAAAAGGACACCGCTCACAACCAGATCTCAAATCAATACACCAGTATTTTTGACGTGGTTAAAACCCTCAAAGAGGGAAATAGTCCACGGCCTGAGCCAACGTGGCCACTTCAGGCAATGTATTAATCAAAGAATGAAAATTTACATAAGCTTTCTCTCATAGACGGACTCTATAGAGGTGCGGTGATTTTTCCAACGCCCGCCTCAAACCCAGCTTGGGGGAATCGAACCTGGGTCCAAGCTCTGATACCATGTGGAGGTTTGCCGTTACACCAAAACCCGCAGGTAGTGGTAAATGTTACAACCCAGTAACTAGGATCCCAGGGTGGAAATTACGGATTCCATAGAGGTGCGGTGATTCTTCCAACACATATTACCTCCTAACCTAGTCAAGTGAACCATTCTCTTAGCTTATTATATGATTTTTGAATTATATATATGCTTATAGAGTGAGTTGAGTTAGTTATTGTGCCATGTGGTCTAACATGTATTTAATGCATATTATTGATGGATTTCAAGGTCAAAGTCAAGGATCCAATGAAAAAATGGTATCAATAACTCAAAGGGGTTAGAGGAGAGGACTTATAGAAGGGAAGCCCCTCATTTATTACTCCTCACTTAGACTTCCCCTTCATTCAACTCAGAGTACAAGCAGCGGAATCATGCACTAGAAGGCAGTCGATCAAGTGGAGGATGACTGATGATTATCTCGTGTTTTGGGAGCCAAGCCTCCTTGATTTTAAGGAAGCTATTGGTAGCTTCATTTGTATAAGTAGAGAGACCTAGGGCCTCACTAGGGTCAGATTTTTGCTTATGTAAACTCTGCTCAAATTTTGAGCTTATGTAGTCTTGCTATTGTTTTGAAAATAAAGATGGAATCCTTTTTGAGCTAGCACTGAGTTACCTCAGAGGGCTGAACCTCTTGGGTTAGGGCCCAATCCAAGTAGCCAAGCTGCTCTTTACTTTTATTTGTATGCTTTACTTCAATTGTAGATTAGTTTGTTGTTAGACATATTTCTTTTATGGTTAAGAATAGGTTGCTTTTGATGATTTAGTAGTTTTCTTCCATTTATGCTTTTTGTAGCAGGTTAAGCAGTGACCAGAAAATATTCAAAAGGCTAGAAATAGTGCCCTGGCCTCTCTTCCTCCCTCTGCAGCCATGATTTGAGGCAAAGACTCTCTTGTTGCCCCAAAAACACAGATTTTCCTCCTTCATAGGACTTGTAGTGTTTGCAGCTTTTTAGTAGGTTAATAGTCCAGCTTTTCTTTGCCTTAGATCTTCTTCATCATTCTCACTTCTTTATTTACAATAGTCTTCTTTCATGCTTTCCTTTCCTACAACATTTCTCAACATTACCTTTCATAGATCATAGTTTAGACCATTTGTATGCAAAAATATGTTTTTCCTAAATGAATTCATTTCACTTGTTGCTTAATTTCCTTAGTTGATTGTCATTTTATATTCAGCAGATCTCTTGCAGTAGTAGGCTAGCTTATCAGCAATCAAACCCACCATCTGATCCATGCCCTATAGGTCTCCCAAATCTCACCTCAATTCTGCCCTAGTTTTCCTACATTTTTCCATAGAACTTCTTCCTCTCTCCTTGAGCAAACCCAATCATCTTTCTCTCTCCTGGTGATTCATGGTAGAACTTAGGTTCCCTAACACCTCATTCCAACCTTCATCCACTTTTCTTACCTACTCTCACACCCTCAAAATAGTGAAAACTACTCTCAGCTTCCTCTTGTAGGCCCCCTATAGTTTCCCTGTTTTCCTCTTGTAGATTTCCTGTGTCCTCCTATAGATTTTCCTGTAGGCTTTCGTTTGAAGCCCGAGTGTGGGAAAATCCTCTAGTAGGCCACCTGAGACCTCCTAGGACCCGTCCACACCATCCTACATCCTCTCAAGTCTCAAAAACACCCTTCAAAACCACCTATTTGCTGCCACACTCACACACAATAAATTACATGCATGTCAAATTCACATAGAAATACATAAAAATCCAAAAATATGTTTTTTGCTTGTTTACTTCCAGAAATAACATAGTTAGATGTTGTTTACTTAATTGAGTAGGTAATGTCATTCGTTTCATGGTTTTCATAGTGCTTTCTACAAAAGTAGAATTAGTTGGTTAATTAAGGTTCATTAGGTTTGCTTTACATTTCAGTCTTTCTCCTTTCTGTAGTTAGAATAGCATCTATAGAGTAATATTTCTTTCCTTTCATCACATATAAAGCTTCTTATAGAATCCATAGAAGTTGGCTTGAACTCCTAGTGATGTTGCCAACTGACCAAGTGACAACCTACAGTGAGAACTAGTACTTGTGCATACAGCACCAACTCTTCCAAGATTGTTACGAACTACCGGGTTGATAAGAGTAAATTAGGCAGCCCACGAGTTGCATCATTTTTACTGCAATACTGGTGCTCACCACTTTTTGGTGTCATTTCCAGAGAAGTGTTAGAGTATTTTGTGATTATTTCTTTCTTCTATTTCCTATTGCAACATTATGATAATGGTTTATTTTAGCGAAATTAGACTAGTCCATTCTTTTCCTTCAATTTTGCATTTCCTTGCTTTCCTTTTCAATTCTGCAAATTTAATTTCAACAAAAGTATACTAGTCATTCCTATTCCTTTAGTTCTGTATTTCCTTGCTTCCTCTTCAATTCTGCAAATTTCCATTTCAGCAAGTTCATTTCAGATATTTGCAATTTGTTTTATTCAATCACAATTTCAATTTCTGCAGGTACTATTAGTGTGGGGAAAAGAAAAAACAACCAAAAAGATTTTCTTTCATGTCTCGTAGGAATTGTTACACAAAAATATCATCACCTTGATTATTTGCAGTCAGTATGGGTCTATCACCACCTATACCAGCCTCCTAAGCAAGTCTCAGACCTCAGCTCTTCAAAATAAGCTTTGGAAATGAGAGAAAGACATCAAAAAACAATGTAACTCTGGTTCCGCACTTTCTCTCACTTTTGCCTGCGGGCCCGCACCCTTTGTTCATATTACCTACATACTTATACGCTCTGTCTGTAAAGGGGAGGGTGTGTACCCCTGTGAAAGTCAAAAGGCGTAATTTTTATCTTAACAAACTCACTTTGGGTTAATTCTAGATGATTCTAGAAGGAATTTTGATGTGGATTGTTTGCTCCAAGGTGGTTCATGCATCTCAAAAGAGAAGGAGATAATCCCTTATTAGGAGGAGCTATCCCTTTGGAGGAGGATTCTATCCCTTTGAAGGAGGACCTAGTAACTTCCCTCCATTGCACTATAAATTGAGGCATTGGGTTACATGCTAGAGAGGTTAGAAGCTGAACATTTTTGAGGTAAATGCTGGTGAAATCAAGACTTCCTAGTTGAGCTTAAGAGGAGAGATCACATACCTTTTTGGCTTCATTGGGGAGTGAGTGAAACTTGTCAAAGTAGAGGAGACTTCTTGTTGGACCCTAGGAGGAGCTTGTACAACGTCAAGGCAAAGGTTGTAAAGTTATTCTTCTTTTGAATTAATACAATCAGACTCATTTTTCTCAACAAGTATCTCATGTTATTTGTTTCATGGACTCCTTCACTTTCATGTTAAATATGTTTTATGATATTCACTTTTCAGGTGCTATTTAATTTGTTTGCCTTGTTTGTGTTTGCAGGTTCGTGACAAAGGAGCTCATTTGGATCAAAGGAGCGAGGGCATCCCCAAACTTGCGTTGGACATAAGGTAGGTCCTAAACGCACTTGTTTGCCATTATTTATAAAAGCATATTTAGAGAAAGATAGTGTCTGGTTGGTTTTCTTGTCATTAGGTATTCTTTAGATTCTAGGAAGGTCTATCTTGTCTACAAGATCGACTCATTCTGTGTGACAAAATGACGACTCCGCTGGGGACTTGATTGTTTTCCTGGTTTTTTCTTTGACCTGAGAAACTTGCATTTTTGTTTCTGTTTTTGGCTTGTTGTGTGTGGAATTGGGTGGATTTAGTGGATCTAGGTTTGTTTTTGCTTTTCATTACTTTAGGAGAAGTCTGCAGTTTGTGCTTGTATCACAGCGCATACCTGTACGCACTTTTACTTTACACACAGAGCGTACACGCACCTGTGTAAACTCTGAACCTGCGTACCCTGCTAAAATTTTGAAAATTTTGAATTTTACTCTTTAAATTAGTTTTATTTTGGTTTAGCAGTTGTCATCCTCTGCTCAGACCTGCATGTGACTTGTTAAAAGCTTTCCTTGGTTTAATTTCATTAGTGTTAGGGTTTTAGGTGAAATTCCTAGGAGTTTTGCTTGTTGGGTTTGTTTTTCGATTTGGTTTGTGTAGTGGCTCTGAGCTTAGAAGCTGTAGGGACTTCAGATCACCTTAGTGTCTACCAGCCTTCTTATGAGTCTGACCATTTATGAAATCTCCCCTTGTTGAGGAATCTATTTTGAGTTTTCTGTTTACAAAACTTCGAAAAGCTTGTGATTGAAAGTTTGGATTTTCATTTTCAAAAAGAAAACAAAATTGGTTGTTCTTGACTTATTTGTGATTATGGAAAAATTGGTCCTTGGTTTGCTTATAGCCAAGTAAAACATCCTCGAAAAGACATCTTGTGAGCTTTTACTTCAAATAGGTTTTCATAGTGTGTAGATCTTAAGTTTGCTTTATTCATAGTTTTCTCAAGATTTGCTTTAGTCATAGTTTTAAATGTTTTATAAAATATAAAAATCTCTTTTGAAAAAGATTTTTTTTCATAGCATTTGAACATTTGAAGGAAAATGAAAAGTTTTGTGCAAATAACTAGTTGTCTCGTTTTGAGTGCATTGGAACAAATACTCTTCTTTTGATTTGTTTGTTAAGAAAGATTTGTGTTTACAAGCATTTGCATTCTCCAACTCTTTCCTAGCTAGAAGTTCATTGAAGAGAAAAGATTGCTTAATCGTCTTAAGTTCATTTTTGTAGTGATTTTGAGTCGAGTCTTTACACCATGAGTTTCATCTCCATCACCTCTTGACCTAATCAAAAACCAATAAAAATAACACTTAAAGTAAAATCAATCTAGCAAATTTTTTGTTTCTAGGGCTCTAATACACCAACATAGCTTAGGCTAGTGTCTTGGAGTAGGGAGTAATTAACTCTCCAAGACAGTAAAACAAACAAGTAGCTCTATCTTGCGGTAGGAGATAAATCCAATTGTTGCATATATGCTCTGGGAAAGCTCCTCTTAAAGGAGAAGCACGAGATCGTGTCCGAGCCAGTGTGGGAATCAATCCTTCTTCATTGGGAACGACGCCAAATATTCACGTATTACAAACAGTAAACCTCGGATTAACCATTGTTGAGGAACCTAGGGTCACTTGTTGGTAAACCTCGGATTATGTCGAGGAGCCTTCAAGGGGATTGAGCTTGCTACTCTGCCCTTACATGCGTATCGGATCATAGACTGTTCCCCCAGGTATATTTGTTTCTGTTGGTAACCATAGTGACCATATTCTATAGGATTCTTCCTAAGGTGACGGTGGCGGGAAGATCCCACTATACCTGGAGCAGACGTCAGCTAGACTCACTTGGATTTTCTTGGGGGTTCTCTTCACTCGAGACGGTTAAGTGGAGAAACTTGTGCTAGTCTATTCATTAAGCAGGTTGTCGGGGTAACTGTTCCAACCGCTATTTCTGTATCGAACTCTACGATGTTGGATTTCATCACCAACTAGTGTTTTCGGTCCGGAAAGTTACTGTTTGTGTGTGATTGATATCCTAGATTCTTTAGGCGTGTGATTCAATTTGTTTAGTTCTTAGAGGCTTTAGGTGGTTTTCATTGAGATTTTACTTTTTTTGCGTGTGAAGTAGTTAAAAGTCTTTAACTGTGGCTGAATTACCAAGGCGTTCCCATAGAGTTCGGGGCCAATCCCCTGAGTTTGTAAACGTGGCTGAGTTACTGAGGACATCCCGTAGACTTCGGGGCCAACCTCCTGAGGATGTGCCGAGCCAGCTTGAAGGCTTGAAAGTCTTCGTAAATCCTAGTGACAGTACAAGTGGGTCACCTAAAGAAGACAAATCTTCTGTGATAGTACATTTTGATTCTCAACCGTTAGTAATTTCAGAAGTTACTGGTAGTATTGCATCTACTAGTGATATAGGTGAAGAACCTGAAGTATCTGAACCCGAATCTGAAGTTTCTGCTACTCCCATACCAGAGTTTATTTCTCCAACTTCTAGTGGTCCTAGTTTGCCTAGGGTAGAAACTGTAATTACCCAAGATCTTCCTTCTCGACTTATAGTATTGAAGATCTTGCTATTTCGGACATCGAAGAAAGCTTTCCTTTTCCAAAAGATCGACCTATCTTAGACCTTAGGGAGCGTGAATCAATCTTTTACAGTCCACCTAGGAGCAGTGCTTGGTACCATTCACTGACTAATCTTTTGGAAAATCAGGGACTAAGTTTTTCACCACCTCGTATTTTTTATCACCCAACACCTCGAGATTACTATCCTTTATTGAATATGTCTAGCCTGTCATCCATTTTTTCTCAATCTCTGAAAGCCTATTTTTACGGCGGTCCTTCTATTCCCGCTGGGTATCAGTCCATCTCTGGTG
This sequence comes from Pinus taeda, assembly GCA_000404065.3. Classification (NCBI taxonomy): domain Eukaryota; kingdom Viridiplantae; phylum Streptophyta; class Pinopsida; order Pinales; family Pinaceae; genus Pinus; species Pinus taeda. Next base: position 19,206 of record APFE030816686.1, read on the forward strand.
CTTTTTCGGGAGCATCTCCTCAACCTATCGAACAGAAGTTGTTAACTGGAAGTAGTGGTACTAAACTGTTGAGTGTAGAAGATATTCTAATGATGTCAGGTTCTCAACCTCAAGGTGGCCAGTTACCGCCTGGGGGGCAACCTCAAGGTACCTAGTATGTGCCTGGAGGGAACCTCAGGGTACCCAGTTTATGCCTGGGGGGCAACCTCAAGGTACTCAGTTTGCGCCTGGGGGACAACCTCAAGGACACTACATACCTACGGGACAGTACGTTCCTCAAGGTCAACCCCAGACTCAATATGTACCCCAAGGTGAACCTCAGTATCAATATGTACCCCAAGGTCAACCTCAGTATCAATATGCACGTCAAAATCAACCTCAATATCAATATGTACCTTAAGGTCAACCCCAGTATCAGTACATGCCTCAAGGTTATCAACCCCAAGGTCAGTACCCATCTCAAGGTTACCAACCACCTTCTGGTCAATCATATTATCAACCCTACCCTCAACCCGGTTATGGTCCTCAACATCCTCAACCTGTTATGGGTCCATACCCCAGAACGAATTTAGTGTGGGATCCATCTCAATCCTCGCAGGTCTTGCAACCGAATGTGCAGTCGTCATCTCAACCTGGACAACCCTTGGTTTCTGGTCCATCTCAGCAACCTATCCAGTCTACTGTTCAAACTTCTGCACCTTCTATAGTTTCTCAGTCTGGGCCTAGTACGCCTCGTACTCCGCCACAAACGTCTGCTGCAACTACTGCAACATCTACTCTATCTACCCCACCTTCTTCTGGAGTATCGACAACTCCAGTTTCTACTTTCTCTGTATCTACTCCTCAAACATCTTTACCTCAGTTTGGACACACAGTCCAGACTTCGGTTCAGATGCCTATAGGAAGTACGGTTGTCACTACTCAACCTCAATTTAATCAACCTTCGTACCAAGGACAGTACCAATACGGTCCTGCTGCGCAGCAACCAACCTATCAGTATCAACCGTACCCTGGGTATACATATCAACGACATCAGCAACCACAGTATGGTCCAGTTAATCCTGGTTTTCCAGGAGGTCAAAATACCCCAAATGTGATTCCCATTCCTAGTTATCCTGGATATCCTCCTCCTGGGGTTGGTCTGCAGACCCCGAGTTTTAGGGACCCTAATCGTCAGTTACCATTTATCGCAACTTTGGACTTTCCTGACTTGACGCGCCTTACGAATGATCCAATTAACTATCTTCAGTATTGGCTGCCAATGCCGCATAAGTTGCCCAGTGATATTCCTAAATTCGAAGGTAAGCCAAGAGAGGACCCGTCGAACCATGTGATGAATTATCACCTATGGTGTGCATCTAATTCCATTTCAGATGATTTGATTTGTTTACATCTTTTCCAGCACACTCTAATTGGTCTTGCGACCAAATGGTACATCGAGTTACTGCGAGCCACTTTTTATAACTTTAGTCAGTTAGCTACCTCGTTTTTAACTCATTTTCAGTTGCCAGTCAGATATGACAATGGCACGGAACTATTAAATTCGTTAAAGCAATCAACATCCACTTACATTTCAGATCATATCCATGAATGGAGACATCGACGACGTTTAGTGAAAGTTTATATCCCGGATCAAATCTTAGCTGAATGGTTTGTAAAACCTTTACTACCCAAGATCACTGAGGATGTAGCCAAAGCCGGCGTAGTTACTGAAGAGCAAGTAATTTCTCAAGCACAGTACCTTGACTTAGTTTATACTCAGTCAGGTATGTTACACGAGAAGATCCCCGACCTACCCAAACAAAATCAAATCGCTGCTTCTCCTTCAGGGTCTCATGCCATTGATGGTATGATTGGTATGGTAAATACCAAAAGTAAGAAGAATTCCTCCAAGAATTCTTCTCCTATCATAACCTTGCCAGATTCCTCGACAGGAGAGTCTTCTGAGGAACTTTCCGTTGATATTCATGTTGTAGAGTCATCTACAGCTAAATCAAAAACCGGTGGTAAGAAGAAAGGGAAGAAGAAGAATAAAACAGATAAAAATTCAAAAGAGAAACCCAAAAAAGCGAAACCCACTGATGAAAAACACAAACCTTGTTATCCGTGTCTCATCTGTGATGAAGACCATTATACGAGAGACTGCCCTCATTGTGCAGAGGTTGCAAAAATTAGAAAAGGTTCCCAAACTCCTGCTGTCTTGAAGGATCCTTTCCCAGCTCAAGACAGTAAGATGATAGGTTCATCCTCCAGTGCCAATGAAGAACCCATATTGATGATGTCCCACGTTAGGATTGCGACTCAATCACAAGATTATGGCAGTAAAAGTCCTGTTGATGGTAAAGAAGTAGAATCTTCTCATTCGAATCCATCAACCTCAGCTCCCGGTTCTGATCCACTACAGATCGAGAAACCTAATCCAGACATAGTAATCAAACTGCCTGCCAAGGGTATACTTCGAAAGTCTGCTTTCAATCCACATGCGAGAGCAGCTCAGAACTATAACATTGTTGAGGATTTAGCTATTTCACCCTCAGCAATGTCGGCTTTGGAAGTGCTGCAATCATGTCCAGCACAGTGCAAATTACTTTTGCCGGCTATAGGAGCTGTTGACGTTCAGGACCCGAACCTTATAATCTTTGATCTAGAAAATAGTGCACCACATTTACCTCATCAAATGGCTGTCCAGATTCCAGTGATAGTAAAAAACAGACCTGTTCATAGGATTGTGATTGACGAGGGAGCTTCCACGTGCATTATGCCGATACAGTGTTGGAGATCGCTTGGTTCTCCACTAAATCAATCCCTGACGATTCTTAAGGCCTTTGATCACCGTGGGTTTCATCCTTTTGGCATTTTACAGGATCTACCTATAGGGGTTGAAGGTAAAACCGTTAATCTAGATGTGGAGGTGGTTGATGCCCCTCTGGATTACAACCTTCTCTTGGGTCGTAGTTGTTTTACTCTATGATCGTTGTTGTTTCGTCGGTCTTTCTGCTTATAAAGTTCCCTCATAATGGAAAGATCGTAACTTTAGACCAGTTGTCTTACTTTTCATCCGACCCAGCCTCTGTTGAGAGCATTCAGCATGTTGGTAAAGCGACGATCCCTTATAAGGATGTTGGTGTAGGGTTAGTTAAAGATTCTGGTTTACTGGGCACTTTTCCTTTCCCTCCTATCAACGCATCATCTTCTACTGCAACCATTCATATGATTTCATCAAGAACCATTGTTAATGATGATCCTTGGATCATACCTTATGAAACTGTGATAGACTCATTTGGTACTCTTATGCCTTTGAGTTTGTATGAACTTGCATATCAGACCATGCAGTCGTTTTCCGACCCAACATCAACCCAAATCGACTTAATGAACGTGGTCCATGAGGAGTCACTTTCAACATCAAACTCGGATTTAATAACGTTTTCCGAACTTGTTCAATCAGATGAGAAAATTCGTGAATTCCTATGCGTCGATGAGTTTCCATGGGAAGATCTGCATCACAGATCTTCATTTTTACCCGAGAGCGATCGTTTTGAAAATGATTTTCATCAATATTTACGATTGAATATGTTAAGGATGCTCAGAATCCAATGAAACATCCTGATTCTGAGTTAAACTTGGGAAATATTTCTTGAACTATTCCCCTTGACATTTCAGTTAAGCTTGGAATTGTTGAAAATGTTCATATAGGTGCCTCTTGTATGGAAGATGAAATTCAAACATATAAGGCCCTATTTCAAGGATTCCGCGATGTGTTTGCCTGGTCATATGAGGAAATGCCAGGAATTGACCCAGCAATTGTAGTTCATGAAATCAAAAGTTACCTGGACGCTAAACCCGTCCGGAAACGTTTGCGTTAGATTCACCCACGAAAAGCTGCTGCAATTAAAGCAGAAGTTGAAAAATTATTGAAAGCAGGTTTCATTTATCCGATCCCGTTAACGGATTGGGTATCGAATATTGTTCCTGTGAACAAAAAGCAAGGGACAATAAGAATATGTATCGACTATAGGGACATTAATCGAGCATGTCCAAAGGACAATTACCCTACTCCCTATATCGATCAAATCATTGATGATTGTGGTGATAGTGAAATTTTCTCCTTTATGGATGGCTTTTCCGGATACAATCAAATCAATATTTTGCCTACTGATCAACAAAAAATGGAATTCATTTGTCAGTGGGGGACATTTGGTTATTGAAAATTACCTTTTGGGCTTAAGAATGTCGGCGCAAATTTTCAACGGGCCATGTCTTATGCTTTTCATGATATTAAGCACATTGTGCAACCCTATCTCGATGACTTGCCTGCTCATTCATTACATCGAGCTGACCATCTCATCCATTTAAGAGCAATTTTTATGAGATGTAGGCATTATCAGGTTAGGTTGAATCCCCACAAGTGTGTGTTCTGTATTGAAACAGGTCGGTTATTGGGGTTTGTTGTTTTGAAAGCCGGCATTCACGTCAATCCCTCAAAGGTCGAAGCCATTATCCGATTGCCTCCTCCTTCGAGTCTTCACCAACTCCAAAATTTGCAAGGGAAAGAAAACTTTTTACGTCGATTCATCCCTAACTATGCCGAGATCACAGAGGGTTTTGCCCGGTTGTTGAAACAGAATACTTCATTCTTTTGGGACGAGATAGCTGAGAAATCTTTTTATGCGCTAAAACATGCGTTGACCCATGCACCGCTGTTACATCCTCCCAACTACAACCAGGACTACTTCTTGTATCTCGCCGCTTCCTATTCCACCATGGAATGGTGTTAGTTCAGGAAGATGAATTCGGTATGGAACATGTGATATATTACCTTAGTCGCACGTTAAATCCAATTGAGCTAAAATACTCACATGTGGAGAAATTGGCATTGGCAGTTGTTCAAGCTGTCCAACGTTTTTGTCATTACATTTTACTACGCAAGACTATATTTCCGATTGCAACCCTATGATCTATATTTTGACCAAGAAATTGCTAGGGGAAAGTACTCCAAATGGATTGTCATCTTGTAGGAGTTCGACTTGGAATTTGAAAATTCTAAGTCAAAGAAATCTTTAGTTTTTGCGGAATTAATGTGTGACTTCCCGCGTGTTGACACGGAAACTGTGGCGGAGGAGCCCATTGCAGATGAATCCTTGTTTCTAATCAGCACTTTAGATCCGTGGTATGGAGATATCATCATTTATCTCCAAACCCAATCCTTTCAGCCTGAACTTTCACGATCAGAACGTCGGAAAATACGATTCTAGTCCCAACAATTCAAAATTATTGGAGATACTCTTTATCGTCATGGGGCAGACTCTGTTTTTCGACGTTGTTTGATTCATGAGGAAGCTGAAAGGTTCCTAAATGACTGTCACTCTGGAGCGTGTGGCGGTCATATGTCTGGGTATGCCACAGCCCAAAAGGTATTGCGTGCTAGCTATTTCTGTCCGTCTATATTTAAAGATTGTATTATTGCGGTCCGAAAATGCCACAATTGCCAAATTTTTTATCGAAAGATGCGTGTTCCACCTGCTCCTCTTCACCCTATAATTGCCATTGGTCCTTTTTCCAAATGGGGTATCAATTTTATTACATGTAACCCTCACTCGGCCGGGGGGCATAAGTATATTATCCTTGTGGTAGATTATTTTACTAAGTGGGCCGAGGCGATGCCTACATTTGAGGCAGACGACAAAACAGCTGCGATTTTCGTATTCAATCATATCATTGCTAGGTTTGGTGTTCCACAAGCGATTATCACTGACCATGGGCGTCATTTTTGAAATGTTATGATGACAGAACTCACAGGCCAACTTGGTCTGCGTCACGATAGTTCAACTCCTTATTATCCACAAGCTAATGGCCTGGTTGAAGCCATCAACAAAGTTCTAGTCATCATGATCCGACGAATCATTGGGATTCATCGGTCGAATTGGCATAACATGCTATTTTCATCGTTGTGGGCCTATCGAACCTCAGTTAAAATGTCAACAGGGTTCACTCCTTTCCAACTAGTTTATCGTTTGGAAGCTGTGTTACCTATTGAGTGCAAAATCCCATCATTGCGAATGGCCATCGAGTTACTTCCAGCTACTTCCGAAGAGGAAAGACGTTTGTTATACTTGTCTCAGCTAGATGAGAATCGACGCGATGCTGCATTAGCAATCAAATCTCATGCAAAACGTATTAAAGCTCAGTATGATCAAAATGTGACCCCTCGAAATTTTTCAGAAGGAGATCTAGTCCTTTTGTACAATCAAGCAAATGATAAATTAGGCGCTAGAAAATTTGTGCCTATGTGGCATGGTCCCTTTGTTGTCAAGTGAAAGCTAGCGAAAGGGGCCTATGAATTGGTAGACTTTGACGGGGTCTCTTTAGGTAAACCCAGAAATGGTCTTTACCTGAAGAGGTATTATGCTTAAAACGAGTGTGGAGATTTTTTAGTTGGGTTAGTTTTTTCTTCTAGCTGGTGTGTTTTGGATTAAAGTGTGCTTAGCTTAGAGAATGAGTTTTCCGTCGTTATTCCTGCTTATCTTGGTTTTACGTTTGATGTCGCAGATGTCGACGCCTCTCCAAACATATATTGGTTTCGCTGATGGCGCTTGTCGTAGTACACCGAATATTTCTTCCGCAGCTTGGGTTATCTATTCGCCCTCTGACGACTTGGTATCTACGCATGGGGTAAGCCTCGGTCAAACAACAAACAACATTGCAGAGTATAGTGCAGTGATTGAGTTATTATCTGAATCTATTTCATTTGGGATTCGGAGTTTGATAGTGAGGTTAGATTCTGAACTCATTGTATTACAGTTTAATAGAGTATACGCAATTAGAAATCCAGTTTTATTAAGATTATTTTTGAGAGTGCGTCTCTTGGAACGTGAATTTGACTATATTAAATATCAGCATATTCTAAGATCTTTAAATACATTAGCAGATGCAATTGCTTCTCAAATGTTAAGTAGACATGTGCAATAATCATACAAGTAAATTTAAAAACATTCCATAACATGTTTAACAAGACCAGCTAGTAATAATGATATCATATATATAGGAGTGTGTCAAAATAATACATCATCCTCGATCATAGGTTGAAGAACACCTTATAATCGGCAAAAATGGTAGGTACAAAAAGCAAAAATGTCACATGTGACTACAATAGGCAATCATCCCATCACTGGTGATGATCTCGATATGAAACCACTGCACGGGCCACCTTACAAAGGAACCTCCTAAAGGGTCCTGGGACTCCAATCACGTAACACTGAAGTTGAAGAGGGATGTCATCTATACTGGTCTCGGGCATGTCCCCTATCAGGCGCTCTAAATGACTCTCCAGCTCGGCCAAGGTCTCTGCTGATTCGTCTTGTGGGGCTGGAGCCGGTGCAACTGGTTGTTTTCTCTTGTAAGGCCGGAGAGCGACTGGTCGCTATGGGCCCACATCTGCATTTTGAAAATTTTTACTATCAGTTTTGGGACGATATAAAAATAAAAAAAAATTAAAATTAGGAAAATGTTGAAAAATGATTTTACCTGAGTCGTCCCACTGCTCCCTTGGAGGAAGAGCCATGTCTGGGTCTCCACGAAAATCAATCCCAGCATAAGGGAAGTCCTGGATAGAAAAAACCTGGTTCTCCAGCCATTGGAAATACTCAGATTTGAACCGAACGACCTCAGTCCCCTCATTAGGATGACGGGCCATAACTATGACCCATCGCATCAGTTTGGGCTCTCGAGGAAGCCCAACTCCAACAGTAAGGTGTTGTGGGATCAGCATAGGAACCCTCTCCAGGACAAAACTCATGACTAAAGCCCCATAACCAAAAGTCTTAAGTCGTCCATTCTTGGCCCTGGTCAGTTGGCCCTTCACATTGGCCAATACAGCATCGCACCAGTTGAAGATGGTGCCTTGAAAGCAATCAACTGCCATACGCATCTGGGATCCAGTGGCAATATGTAATCCGGCAGCTCCGCAAAGTCTGGTAACAGTGAACGCAATCACCATGAGCTCAGGACGGGAGATGGTCTTTATATCTATCCCTTTGTCTCTAGCCTGGTTGTTGCAGTACTCTAACTGGAGACTATCGACAGACTGGCCACCTGCCCTAGTCCCGAACAGAGTCAAGTCAGCACCTCTCTTAGGAAAACTAGTCAAGAAATATATATCTGCCGGCTCGATTTCGAGCTGGTGGCTGCCAATAAAGAAGCACTGGTCCTGAACGCTCCATCTGTCAACCATCCACTATAAGAAATCCACCTAAGCCCTCATGCCAGGAATGGCCCAGTATTTGTATAAGCCACACACCCTCAAAGAATCAAGTGAAGGCTGATGATTCCATGCGGCAGCATCCACGTCCTCGTGCTCTTGTTCACGCCAATATAGCATGATGTACTACCTGCATCAAGCATAAAGATGAATTAGAATGCTAGAAAATGTTTTCATGGGTCCATTTTTGAGAAATTTTGGGTTAAAAACCCTCGCGGCGGGGACCGCACCCTAAGTGTTAGACACAGTGTGTGGGACCGCACTTTGTCTACACGTAAGGTGCGGACCCCGATCTTTTTCCCAATGGAGAAAAAGTCGGGGTCCGGAGGTCCACAGTGGTAAACCTGCAGACCCCGAGCGCGGGTTTTATGCCTAAAAACCCTCCCAAAGAATGAAATGAAAGACTAAAATGAAAATTGAAATAGTTAAAAATGAAGAGTAAGATGATGTGGATTACCTGGAGAAGACGACGTTCAATTCCGACGGTTGGATTTTCCACAATCTTCACGGGAAGTTTTCTGAGCAAAAGCACTATTTTCTCACCCAAATCACAAATGGTAAAAATGAATGGTAAATGACCCTTTTTATAAGTTTTTTGAGTAAATAAATTGCAAATTTGTTTATGTTTCACTTTGAAAAGGTATTCTTGCGACATTTTTATCCATTTCAAATAGGTATGAGTAATGTTTGTGTTTTTGTGCAAGATAACGGATTATTCAGGCGAAATCTATCATTTTCAGTGAAAAAAAATGCTAGAGTCACCTTTAAGCTCTTTTCTGACTCCTAAAACATGAAAAGATTTCCGAGTTTTTTCTTTTAAGCTCGTTAAAATAGAATTAAAAGACTGTCCATTTACAGCTCTTTTCTGACTGTAAAAACATAAAAAGATTTCCGGATTTTTGTCGTTTCAAATTCGATATTGGTTATAAAATGACGTGTCCTTGATCGTTTTTTTACTTTTTTGAATCAAAGACACTAATGAAAAAAAGTACTCCTTGGTCGTCAAAGATCAAGTGGTTCTCTCAAGTATTGTTTTATACTTTTTCGAGCTTGGGAGACACAAATTTATGAAAAAGTCAACCCTGGAGTCTTCTTAAGTTTTTTCAGACTCTCTAAAAATGAAAACACCGAGTTTCTCCTATACTAGACTCGTTAAAATTTCGACAGTAAAGGACTTGTTCAATTAAAAATAGGAACGGACCACTCCTTCTTAGGGTTCGAATTTAAACTAAGTTGGACTCACCCAAAGGGTGAGCTTATAATCAAGCATATGTTATCCTCCTCAAGCTTGTAAAAAATAAAGAGGTA
>APFE030816689.1:0-34899 GCA_000404065.3 Pinus taeda
TTTTTAATCAAAACTTTATTAGTGAAGGGTTAATTTATTATGAGAACATCACTCTTGAAGGGAAAAATTTTTAATATACCGTTTCTTGATGGGAAGCATAAGGACCCAAAACGTAAAAAAAAAATTGTATGACGGGTAAAGAGAAATCCAAATTCCTACCCTGCTCATGAGTTAGACTTCAGTTAGGATGAGTCATTTCCAACTTACTGGAATAATCTTCAATTTTTCATGCATAGAGTTGGAGTTTTAGTTAAGTGGAGTCTTCATCAATTTGACTACAAAATGGGGTGGCAGTTATCAGTTAAGTTGGAAAAAGTTTAATTTTTAGTCTTGATCGACAGAAGAGTGAGTTAGATCTCTAGTATTGATTGGAAAGAGAACAAGTTAACAACTCTAGTGATGATTGGAAGGAGAATAAGTAACACTCTTCGTTAACTTGCAATTAGAACTTGAGTTCTAAATTTGGAATTGGGCCTCCTTGCATGTTCAAACTGGGCCTATGGAGGAAGGATGAAGGCATAGGGATTAATATATGTTAATTTAAGGTATATTCTATCCTTAGAGAAATTTATTTCAATTTTCATAGTTAGCTCAATATATTTTCGAGATTAGAAATCACATCAACATTTAAAGTAAATTGCAGATAGAACATAAACATAGATCATAGAAGACAAGCCAAGACAAGAGGACACAAGATGTGGCACTCACTAGGGTCAAACCCCAATGTGGGGAAACCCTTGATCAAATCTTCTTATATGTTCTTCAATAGTTCAGTAGAGAGAGAGAGATAGTACATTTACAACAGAAGTCAACACTTTGATTTATTGAAATAAGAGCAAAGATCATCTCTAAGAAGATGATACATGGATAACTTAACTTAGTTGAATACATGATGCTTCAACTAATTCTCCAAGGTGACTCCTTCACCTATCATTATGCTACACACTGTCATCATGTTGCACCTCATCGTGTTGCACCATGCTACACCCATCATTACTATGTTGCATCTCATCATGCCTCATGTTATGAAAATAGCTCACAAAGAGATAGAAAAGATAGATCAACGCCTTCGAATTTAGCCTCTTTGAGGGGGAAACCTCCTTTAAATTACACCAATGAATGATTCTTTAATGATTCAAATGAGAAAACCTCCTTTCTATATATAGGAGTCTAAGAAGTCACAATATAACCCAACCATCCTAACAATAATAATATAAAGGCACAAAAATAACAAGAGAGGGATTGTATGGGACACAGTAAATACAATATGGGGACAATAGGGGCACAACAATATTAAAAATGGATACAACTACAATAGTAATGGGGTAATCACTAGTATTAAAAGGACCTAACATGCCCTCTCCTTCAAAAAAGTGTTGTCCTCAATGCTTGAATAGTTTTGGATGCTTCTGTATAAAATTCTCATCCTCCCATGTGGAATATTTAGCGGATAAGTTCTTCCACTTGATGAGATACTTCGAAATCGATCAATTTCGTAGCTGTCGAGTTCTTGTTTCTATGACTGCTTCCGATTCCAATATAATTATTTCTTCCTCATCAAGTTCTGGTAATATTGTTTGAACTAGGAGCTTGTCACCTATAACCTTCTTTAGACATGAAACATGGAAGCTGCAGGAAGCTCCAATTTGTATGCCATAGTACCAATATTTTGCAACACCTTGTACGGACCATAACACTTTGGTGATAATTTATTATCCTTCTTAGCTTGCTTGAGGGACATTTTTTTATATGGTTGTAGCCTTAAGAATACCCAATAACCTACATCAAAACTTCTTTCACTGTGATATTGATTTCCCTGTTATTTCATTCTATTCTACGCCAACACAAGGTTATCGTTTAAGAGTTGGAGGACTTGTTATTGATGGTCGATGTGATGTTCCACTGCTTGAACCTTGGAATTTTCTCTTAAATATGATGTGATGGATGGTGGCTGATATCCATAAAGTTCCATAAATGGGGTCATTTCTTTTGTTGTATGGAAGGAAGTGCTATACCACCATTCAGTGAGAGGCAACCATTTGACCCATTGTGTCTGTTTATCAGATACAAAGCAATGAAGATATCCTTCCAAAAATTTGTTTACTATCTCAATTTTCCCATCAGATTGAGGATGATAAGATGAGCTATGAGATAACTGAGTACCAAGACAAGAAAATAATTTTTTCCAAAAATTTCCGGGGAAAATGGGATCTCTGTCACTAACAATAATCTTTGGGTTTCCATGCAGCTTTTCAATTGTTTCCATAAATGCAGTAGAAATTGTACTGGCGTTAAATGGATGTGATAATGCACAAAAGTGTGCATACTTGGTAAGTCTGTCAACTACCACCATGATGACACTCTTTCCCTCAAACTTGGGTAAAATTGTGATAAAATCCATTGAAACCTCCTCCCAATGTTGGCTTGGAATGGATAAAGGTTGTAGTAGACCCGAGGTATTAATTGCTTTAACTTTATGTTGTTGGCAAACCAAACAGTCCACCACAAACTTTTGAATATCCAATTTAAGGTCATCCCAAAAAAAATCCTTCTTAACCCTATGGTAAGTTTTTTAAAATCCTGAGTGCCCTCCTAAGGGAGAAGTGTGCAATTCCATAAGAATATTTTGTTTGATTTGGGAATTCTTACAGAGGTATAAGTGATCTTTGTACCATAACGAATCATTTTGTCGGCTAAATGTATTAGATGTACTGGAATCTTCTTGTAACTTTCAAATAAGTGCCCACACTTCTTCATCATTCTTTTATTCCTCCCTTGCTTCATTTATCCAAACTGGTTGGATAATAGAAATGGCACACAAAAATTCTTCCACATCCTCATCCTTTCTTGAGAGTGCATCTACCACCACATTTTGCTTCCCTTTTTTGTAGATGATTTCAAAGTCATAACCCAACATCTTTGTGACCCACTTTTTTTGCTCTTCAGAGGATAATCTTTGTTCTAAGAAGTATTTAAGGCTATCATTATCCATTTTTACTTTGAAGTGTCTTCCCATTAGGTAGGGTCGCCATTTCTTAAGTGCATGTAGTATTTCCAACATTTCTTTCTCATAAATAGTTTTGTGTAAAAACATTCACTTTATTGGACGACTTTCAAAAGCAATGGGTCTTTCATCTTGCATTAAAACAACACCAATTCCATTTCCTTAAGTATCAAATTCCACAATAAAGGTTTTTGTGAAGTCCGGTGTAGCCAAGACTAGTGCTTGCCACATTGCCCCTTTAAGATGTTCAAATGCCTTTGTTTCTTCCGGAGTCCATGAAAATGCATCTTTCTTTAATAATGTTGTTAGAGATGTTGCTATTCTCCCATAATTCTTAACAAACCTGCGATAATACCCTGTCAACTTGAGAAATCCTCGTAGATGCTTTATGGATGTGGGGATTTTCCATTCCTTAATGGCTTTAATTTTGCTAGGGTCTACCTTAACTCCTTCATGAGATACAATATGACTGAGATATTCCACCTCTTGTACTCCAAAGAAACATTTAGATCTTTTTGTATATAATTGTTTCTCCTCCAATAGTTGTAGCACCATGTCAATATGTTCAACATGATCCTTTCAAGACTTGTTTTAGATTAGTATATCATCAAAAAATACTAACACAAATTTTCTAAGGAAGTGTTTGAAAATGGAATTCATCAAACCTTGAAATGTAGAAGGTGCATTGGTAAGGCCAAAATGCATGACCGAAAATTCATATTGACCCTCATGAGTTCTAAATGCTTTTTTCAGAATGTCTTCAGCCTTAATTATAATTTGATGATATCCTGAATGAAGATCCAACTTGGTGAAGTAAATTGATCCATGCAATTCATCCAGTAATTCATTAATGATACGAATGGGAAACTTATCTTTAATAGTGAGCTTGTTGAGTTCCCTATAATCTGGACACATGCGCCATGATCCATCCTTCTTGTGCACCAGTACTACTGGAGTAAAGAAAGAACTTTGACTAGGTTGAATTATACCAAGCTCTAGCATTTCCACAACCATACATTTAATTTCACTCTTTTGGGCATATGGATATCTGTACGGCCTGATGTTTGGAGGAACACTTCCTAGAATCAGATGAATAGCATTATCATGATCACGAATAGGTGGGAGACCTTTGGGAGTCTCAAATACACTAGAATGATTGTCCAAGGCTTTTTGGTGATCTGGAGAAATAGATGATTTCGATGTGGAAACATCTAGCAAACATAATTGTGCAATTATAGCTCTTTGTTCCTTTTTTAGAAGCCTTGTCATATTATTAGAGCTTATTATGTTTCCCGATTTCCCTGTAATACCCCTTAGTTCAACCTCCTTTCCTTCCGCAGAAAATTTCATGAAAAGTTCTTGAAAATTAAAAGCTATTGTACCCAAGAATTGTAGCCATTGGACTCCTAGTACAATATCAACACCTCCTATTGGAATGGAAAGCATTGGTCTAGTCAATACATATTCTCCCATGGATAGCTCGATATTATGGCACTTTCTAGAGAAATTTATTTTTCCTCCATTTGCAACCACCCCTTGACACTTTGGTTCTAGATATAGGAAGCAATTCAATTCTTCTGCTATCTTACAATGAATAAAATTGTGGGTACTTCCTAAATCAATCAACACTATTACCTTTTTCTTCTTGATTTGTCCTTCTATCTTGATGGTTTGAGGAGTGGTAATTAGAGCCAATGCATTACAAGATATGGTGGGATTCATTTCTTCTTTATCTAGGCTTTGTTCCTGGAGTATATCCTCTTCTTTTGACCTTTCTTTCTCCTTTCCTTCTTCCTCTTCACAATCAATGTAGAATAATTTCTTCTCAACACACTTATGACCTTTAGTGTATTTACTATCACAACTGTAACAAATCCCTTTTTCTCTTTTTTCTTCCAATTGTTGTGGTGTAAACTTTATAGGTTGTGGAAGACTAGGGGCAATAAAACTTCCATCTTTATAGTTGTGACTAGTATGCTTCTTGGTTGTCGTAATTTTGCTTTCCATTTTTCTTGCTAACCTGAATGCCTTCTCTAATGAATCAAGTTCCCAAAGGTGAACATCATGTCGGATATTATCCTTTAATGTCCCTATGAACAAATCAATCCTATACTCTTCTGGAATTTTTTTACCCTTATGTTCAATTTTTGGAACTCCTCAATGTACTCCATTATTGAACCCTTTTGTTTGAGACTTATCAATTGCCTAAAAAAAGTGTTGCTTTTTGTATCCTCATAATGTGATGTCAATTCTTCCATAAAAATTGCCCAAGTGATAATTTGTTTACGAGAGCAAAGCCATTGATACCATACAAACTGATTTGGTTCCAAATATAAAGTTGCAATACGTACCTTTTGTGTGTTTTGCACATTATTGAGATCAAAAAATTGCTCCATCTGTAATATCCATGTTGTGGGATCCTTTCCATAAAACTTCCTCATATCAATTTTTGGAATAAGGTGGGTCTTCGATCCAACATCAGAGTCTATGAAATCATGATTAACATTCTTTTGCTTGCATCATGAGTTTCCTTTACTACCCTTTAACCATTAGTAAGTATTTCTTATAGAAAATGTGTCAAATCGTTCTTCAAATGTACCATGCCTGTCTTCAAATATGTTTTCATGGGATCCATATTAGCTTCCATGCCATTCATCTTAGCTTCCATGCCCTTTATCTTAGATTCCACACCATTTATCTTAGCTTCTGTTAGCTTTTGTGAGAGTGACATTTGTTGCACTTGGTCTTGTAATTTTGATATATCATGTAGCATTTCTTCCTCTTCTTCATGAGTGATGTTACAGATTTCAGGTTGCTTACTAGATGTTTGCATTTTCTTTCCTTGGGGCATCATTTACCAATAATAAATCTCTACTATGCCCTTTTAATTCCTTCAAAATAAATTTTCAAACCAAGCTTAAGAAAAAATTTAAAAAAATCTAGACACCTTTTTTCACTTTGTAGTAGCTCGATATTTCCTCTGATGTATCTCTGTAATTTTGGATCAACCAGCTCTAAAATTGTGAGTTACAATAGCCCTCTACGTCCTCTTTCCAATGCCACTAGTTTGATCTAAATTGGATTCTCCAAAGAAGATTTATGCCAAATCTCCCACAGTGACCTGATTATACACTAGTTCAATAGAGCGAATTTTTACAACGTGCCATGTGTCCCTGTTGCGACCTTTGGCTCTAAAAAAATATATACACAAAACTAAATTTTGTCCTCTTTCTATACCATCTTACGAAATTTCAATCCAATGCTCAGAGAGAAAGTTATGACGATTTTCCATAGGTCACCTGTTTGGAATGTAATTCAGGAGTCTGCAAAAAGACCAACTTCCTCAGATCATATCTTTGCAAATATAGTGCAAAAAGCTTTGAAATTTGGACCTAAGGTTCAGTTGGATTTTGTCTCAAATGGGTTTTTTTTCACTTCTGGAATGTCACAGGAAAAAAGTTATAGCGAAAATGCCATGATGACCTATTTGGAGCAGCGAAACCCTAGAATCCAAAGCTCTGATACCAAATGTTATGAAACCAACTCACAAAAAGATAGAAAATATAGATCAACGCCTTAGAATTCAGCCTCTTCGAGGGGGAAACCTCCTTTACATTACACAAATGAATGATTCTTTGATGATTAAAATGAAAAAACCTCCTTTCTATATATAAGAGTATAAGGAGTCAAAATATTGCCTAGCTGATCTAACAATAATAATATCAAGGCACAAAAATAACAATAGAGGGATTCTATGTGGCACAGTAATAACAATATGGGGACAATAGGGGCACAACAATATTAATAAGGGATAAAAATACAATAGTAATGGGGTACTCACTAGTATCATAGGGACCTAAAACCTCATTAATCATTATTGTACCCATCATTGTACTGCATCATGTACCATCATGTGCCATTGCTGCACCACATTTTCCACACTATCCCATGTGCTTGTTGCATCATGCTTGTCACTGTGTTCTTACTGCACTTCGCTTACCATAATGTTGTTTCATTGCAAGCATGCTTTTGTTGTTGTCCCATTGTTACATTGTTGTCCCATGCCATCATTGTAACATTGATGTTATCATGTTGTCATTGTAACATGCTTCCCATGTGTCTTGCTTACTATACTGTTGTCCCAATTAGATATTGTTGTTGTCCCATCATAGCTATTGTCCCAATTGTATTGATGCTGTCCCATCAATTGTGCCATGCCATAACTATTGTCCCAATTGTATGCTTTCATTGATGTTTATACTGTGACTGGTTAGGGAATCTGGTCATGCTGCAATAGCCCTCAACCATCCACCAAAATGGCTCTTAATTTTTGTGGCCCTACTAAGGAAGAGTTCTTCACATACGTGTTATTGTTCTGGGCACAAATTTGACCCAAAACCTCTTCACAATGTCGGTGTTTTGAACTGGTCCCATGATGTCACCTACAACCCACTCAAAACAGACATTCTGTACCTTTTCGCTACCCCAAATAGTCTTGTGTACACCCTTCTTCAACTCGACCTCCAAGCTCAGCTCCTTGGTCCTCTAACAACAGATTAGTTAGCCTTGAGCTAGACCTTAACTCCCTCTCTACCTTGGCCTCTTCTTGTAGCATCATACGCTGCCCTTTCTTGCACCCAAGAGACTTCAATAAACCTGCATCTAGGCTTGAACAGACCTATAGTTAGGGCTGGGCAGACCTACGGTTAGGGAAAATTTAGGACAATGTTAGGGATGCTTTAGAACTGCGGAAAGTTCTTATTAGGGCCTCGTCCATAGCTACGTTAAACTTCTTCCATGAGCTCCTTTACGTCAACGTAGATCCTTTCCATAGCTTCGCTGGCCTGTCTTCTTTGCTATGGCTAGCGCAACCTCATTTCCTCCAATGTCTAGGGCTTCTTCCTCCTAGATTTATCTCACACTAAAACCCAAGACAAGTGGAGAGAAATCAAGAGATATGTGTGTGTAGAATGAATCTCAAGTCATCTCCTTTAACTTGAGCAAATGTGGGGGTTATTTGGTTGTTGGCCGACCTTGATGAATTGTCCCATAACACAAATAAATTCATAACTCCATGAATACTTATCAGAATCAGATGATCTTTAGATTAATCCTACACCTCTCAATGAGAGGGATCCAAGAAAAATATCATCTGCAATAGATAAGATGGACCACATGGAGTTTGTCCCTAGTTGCCAATTTTAACAATCGATTATGAATGGCAAATTACCTTTAACTAGTAGTGGTAATCTAGCGGCCGGTTTATTATCGAATTGGTCAAGATAGACACTGACTCGGTTAGATCAGTAACAAATTGGCTGGCTCAGCCAAGTCTGAGTTAAACCAACCGAGCCAACTAGTGGTATCTTATGAGGTTTGGTTACTTTACTAAGACTGATATTTTCACTACAACTAACCGATATAAATGTGTAGTGGTTTGATCTAGCATAATAGTGGTGTCTTGCATTGTTCCTGAGAACTAGCCTTGGATATTAGGCATTGATACCTTTACTTTTCATCTCGGGTGGTTAATCTCATAAACTTCTTTGCAATTATGAACTGATACATGCATAAGAATAATCTACAACAATTCACAAATTTGTTGGCAGTGGCATTTTCATACTATGGTGATTAGTGATGTTTTATAGTTTAATTTTGTTGTAGAGGCCATTTGGAACCTCCTTTCCTATGTGTTTTTGTTTTGATCTCTATATCATGTATGTACTAAATTCTAATTAGTAATAACTATGTATTGGATAGTGCATTGGGTGCCATTGTGGTATAATCGATACATTAATGAGCCTACTTTGATCATATGTTGTCTTCTCTCTATATTAGTATATTCTAATGCTTTGAGTTTGGAAACATGAATTTTTTTTGAGACTTCATTGGTCATATTGCCTCATTCCTTCAAAAGTAACAACATCAAGAATAAAGTATAATGTGAATGCATTACAAGAAACAACAAAGAAATGTCATTTTATTTAAGAAACATGACATGTTCCCCAACACCTACGTGTCTTTACACCACATCTTGGACAAGTAACCTAACGTTTCATAGGGGAAGATGGAAGAATTTATAACGACATATCAAGACAAATCATCCCTTGATGGGGTGGAGGAGGGCTTCAAATAGTTATCCATTGGCACTAGTATATTTATAGGTTATGATGTTCATAGAGATAGTAGGATTAAAAATCCCTATGATCAACGGGGAACTCTTAAGTTAGTGTGTGTTATTCTATAGTAGTTAACTATGAGGCTCTCCTTTCACGTTAATTTATCCTCTTATTGTAATAAGAATTGGAGCACACATGAATTTTCACACATTGAATAACAATAGACCTGAGCAATCCATAGCTAAAACAATGTTGTAAGTGTATGCCAATCTCTTCCTTATGTACAAGATGAGGGATGAGTGGTTGAAGGGATAGACGAAGGTGTGAGACGTATTTTTTAAATTATGATGTGTTTTGGCAACAACATTGAGTTAGTATTAGCTAGCTTGGATCTAAAAGATCCAATGCTAAAGCCGGTCGCTTTTGATGATGATGATGATCCTCTTTAAATGTCATCCTCCACACCAAAAAATGTATACTTTGGATTAGATATAGAGGAGGAAGAGGATGGGGGCGAGCATAGTGGCAATGGTGGTGATCTTGATTATTCTAACATGAATGACGACCATTTACTAGATATCAAATTCTTCCATCTATGATTCTAGTATCCCCCCTATTTTGTATTTTCCATTTGTTTCCCATTTACAATATCAATGCTTATAAAATATATTTTTATTTTGGTGACATAAAATGAGAAGAGAAAATTAAAATTAATGTTTCTTACTACTAACCTCTATTTTGTGTATTGAATATTCTAACTTCATGTGCATGTCATACAGTAACTAGTTGTAACAATACTTTCTAAATGTATTTAAGAACATGGATAGTAATGTATATATTTCATTTTTGTATTTGTAATTCATTGTGTGTGTGTGTGTATAGAGAGAGAGTGAGAGAGGCCCTCACTTAGGCATCAACAATCTCACTCTAGTCATGAGATTGAATCACATGGTCAAAAGGAGTAGAAGGAAAAAGAAGATTTTGGAGAACACCAAGACAAATAATTGAGATCGCATGTCCAAAGTTTCTCATTTCAAGCTAATCCTACAAGGGTTTCTTCCAGATATGTTGAGCTTATGAAAAAGTTAAGTGAACTGTTGATACCAGGGTTAGCCTAAAAACTGCAACCAAATGATTGGGATTACTCTAGAATGGGTAAAGGTTCTCATTTGGTTGAAAAGTACAAAGAAGCATATGGAAAATTTGAAATCCCCAAATTCATGGAGAAATTTACTTCTAAATACAAGCCAAATTTTGATTCCCTAAATGATATCTTGCACCTAGAGGGTTGTGACAGTATGAAGGTGATACAAATTGTTGCACAAGAGCTAGGGTAGACAGAGATTGAAGATTTCAGGGTGATTAGTCTCTATGGCACGAATCTCAACCTATGCTCAAGGTTGCTCTCTTTTAAGCATCTAATCACTTTGGTAGGCTTTGCTAACAACTCCATGGTGGTAGAGTCTATACAAGAAGTATTTAAATAAAAAATGGAATCCCGCAAAATGTTTGACAAAATTCCTATGCAAAACCAGATCAAGCCATTGTGTATATTTGATGGTATATGCCAAGTGTATGATGGTTTGAGTGCAGGTCATGTATTTGAAGAAATTCTAGACCATCAACCATGGTTCCAAACTATGTTGCATAGCGATGCACCCCCCCAAAGCAGTGCAACATAGGTTTCAAAACATGACCTAATCACTCTCAAGTAAAACTTTGTTGATATGGATATGCATTCTAGAGATTCTTTGGTCGATATAAACCTAAAGTTAAAGCACATGAAACAAACTCTGGTAGAACAAAAACAACTTCTATTTGAAGGGAAACAAATTGAGGATCAAGCACTATTATCACTATAGCATATACAAGGATTCAACTCTCTAGTTTTGCTCATGCATAGAAGGGATGTGGGCAACAATGCATCTTCATCCTCAATTTTTTTTTTTTTTTAAATGTGGTCCAAAATAATCCACCCACTCCATATGCATCAATATCTCCCATGCCTAGTGCATATACTATATAGAAGTCAGAAGAGGTGGAGTGCCAATGATGGAGGTCTCAACATCGAAGGTCACAAAACTCTACTCAATCTTTACAACAACAACAAGCATAAGAATATTTAATGGTATTGGCCCCCTTCATTATATTTAATGGGTATTGGCCTTTTCATCAGACTGTGAATGTGTTGAGTCAACACATATAAATATTAATATATTAATGTGATGCAATGTATTAAAAATTTTCATGTAAATCTTCATGGATGCAATGTATTCAATGTTTATAAGTCAGCAAAGGAAATATGTATCGAACATGATAGTTTAAGGTTAAAATATTGTAGCACATGTCTTCTAGAGATTGGTGGGACCACACTGTCGTGGAGGATCCCTACCATCTGTTCGTAACCTTCTATTGTTCTTGGTGTTTTTCTGTCCAATCAGATGGTAAGAAAAAAAAGGGTCATTTCCCTATGCAATTCATTCCTGCCATGAAGTGGAAGAAAAGAAAACAAAAGCTGATTCACTGTGCTAATTCATTCCACCCATGAAGTGAATATAAATACGATCCTTTGCATTAATATTTTAACATTTACAAGAATATTTTAGTTTTATGGAAAAGGCACCTGGCACGGTTTTTCAACAAATCTCAAATTATAAACCCACAGTGTAACTACTAATTTCATACTCTATTTGAAAAAAATAAAAAAAAATAACCCAAAAAAAGCCAAAACGTGACAGATTTTGGATGAAATGGCCACAAAATGTTGTCATCCATACCGTATGGATTTTTGGAATCACAAAATGCTACACAGTGTCGCCAGTAGTTTTTCAGGGCCATTCAACTTTCTAGTACCAATACGACCCCAGCTAGGCATTTTATGCCCAATTAGGCATTTTGTGCAACATAGTCTAAACCTCTATTTTATGTGCATTGATTTTTATACTCTAATTTCTTGTGTGTTTGATATAATAACCAGTTGTATCTATACTCTGTAAATATTCTAAAAAGTTGGATCTTTCTGTTTACATTTTATTTTCAATATATCTATATATATATATATATATAATATATATATATATATATATATATATATATATATATATATATATATATACATACATACATATATATATCCCCCTTGTTTTGTTTAAAATACCAACAAGTCCCACATCGTACACTTGTATCTGTGTGTCCCTTGAACCTCTGTCATATGACTTAGCATTTTACCAATACGTAACCATCAATGGTAAGGTTAGTGCTACGTGGTTAAACTAGCCATTACATTAGGAAGTCTATGACACTATTTGAAGTGTATGAGATGTATTTGAGTGTAGTACATAAACTTGTATATCACTAGCCTACGTCAGACTACCCTTCTATTGTGCATTCACTATAGCAGTTTTATAATGTTTTCTGGTATTTTCCCTCCACTCTCTCATGTTTACTATAAAAATGGTTGTACTCTTCAAAATTTGGAAATTTAACGCTGATATCCATATTATTTAGCAAATTTTAGAAGTTGTGGTGGGAATATTTATCAAAGAATGCATGATGCATTGGTGCACCTTCTAACTTATTCTTTATTATATAACTTCATGCAATCAATAAATAGTAAAAATATAGAATTTAATTCAAATCCTGCCCCATATTTTATAGCGGTAAAATTCCAACTTAAGTCTTGCATAGGATGTGGGTGATTAGACACATTAGATACGTTTCACAGAGATATTGCAATAGGAACCTTCATATATTTTTAGAACAATACAGATATATAATATTATGCTCTTTGCACCTAAAATCATATTACAAGAAAGAATATTCAACAAATAGAATTTCTACTCACCCAGGAATCCCTTATGCGCTTTGATTTTGTACCTGCAAGAATATAACCATTTAAATTTTAGTAATTTTCATCAGGTAAGAAAAATGATAGATCAAATGATCACACTGGTCTAAATATTTAAACATGTAAATTAAGGGTACACCTTTAGTGATCTTGAGGCTTATGAACATGTGTTTCCTCCTACCAAGTTACAGGTCTAAATCCACAGTGAGGCAGCTTATGTACATCTCCATAGACTTAGCAGTCAAATCACTACATGGAAGAGGATCGCTCGTCCCATAAACAAAGGGGTCTCATATACCAATTTGGTGTTTGGCTTATCTATGACTTTAAAATTAAACTATCATTATCATTGTCATTATTATTATCTCTGCAATTAAAACTTAGATAGAGGTCCTGATCACTCATTTGTTCTCCTTCAAATGGGGAAACTAGATGGAAAGCCTGATAGTCATTTTAAACTCAATCCAATATGGTTTGATGAAGATTATTTTTAGGAATTAATCAATGAATAGTAGGTGGCATATGATAGGATTGATAGCAAAAATGTTAACGTTATATTTCAGTTTGCAACTTCACTAAATAACCCAAAAGATGCTGCAACTTCCTGAGCCTCTATCAAAAAAGAAAGCATGGATAACGAGTTGAAGTGTGTTGACAAAGAAACTATGGAGATCTCTAAGAAGAATGAGGAAGGCATCCTCAAGGAGAAGAAGAATACACGATAATAGAGGTGGAGAGAAAAACAAGATGTTAGAATGGAGAGAGGTTGAATGGAGAATGAAAAGCAGAGTTGTGTGGCTTGAAAAGGATAATAAAAATACAAAACTCTTTCATGAATTTACTAATCATAGAAAGAGAGTAAATATTATTTGGGAAGTGTAGAATGAAGAGTGTATCACAGTAAGAAAGTTCCTTGATAAAGCATACTTTAGATTCAAGCCCATTCAGTCAACTTAGAAGCTAAAGAGGGTAAATCTAGAGGAATCATGTAGTTATCTACATATTTCCTCATATATGTGACAAAGGAAGATAATCTGATATCAACAGAGGACATTTCAAAAAAGGAATTCAAAGGCATTTTGGTATCTTTTAAGAAAGATAAAATCTGAGGTCTAGATGGTTGACCTATGGCGATAGATTAAGGGAAAATTACCTTGAACTAGTAGTGGTCTTCCACCTCAAATATTGTTCTCTTTTCAAGAGGATGAAACATAATTTGATATCCCAACAAAGAATTGAACTTTTGCATGCCTTGAGGCATTTAGCCAAAACCCTCAGGTAAACTTTGTTACCAAAAATTTCCATCTTCACCATCTTTGATCTCATTATTTGGTTTTCACATGCATCTAACTTTATGAAATTCCCCACCAATCACCTAGTCTATGCTCCCCTTGATTCATTTGATGTGACTCTTCCACCTCCATAGAAATCCTAGCAAAATTCTGTTAAACTATAGGTGAATAAGGCAAGAGATATTGAAGGCTTATAATTAGAGTGTTTGACTCATGGCATGAAACCTCTTTCCTCAACCATGTCTAAGCTATCTGCCTTTCCTTGACCATCTTGGAGCAATGATATTATTCATCCCATCCATAAGTTCAGTGATGTATTAAACACAAGTACCTACACATTGTAGAACCATTATAGTAGGACATATATTAGCCGAGCTTCACTCCACTCTCTTAAACAGTCATATATCAACGTATGCGGATATAGATAAGTTTTACGGAATTATTATTGAATTTTTGTTGAGATTATCAAATCCTTGACTACATTCTAACTTTGAGGAGTGTTATATGGGGGGTGGAGCATTACCACACAAAAGTGTGTTGTTTTTCTGTGAATTTTAGGAAGTTTTTGATATTCCTTAACATTTGTTGATAGAGTGGCTTTAATAGTTGGGTTTTTCTACAAATGTTCTTTGGGTAGTTATGGCCTATATTCCAAACACTTCGAGTTCTACATTGATGAAATATTTTATTTGTAACATTTTTTTTTTCTCGGTAAAACTAGCTAGTCTGTTATATTATATTTACAGTAAAATGTTTACAAGCAGTGAAGCAGGACTTCCATGGCCGCCAGTGGTGCCTTGGGTAACTTAGCTTTGACTCAAAAAGCTCCCACGCAGAGGTAGCATCAACAATACTTCCAAAATTCCTCCAAAAAGACTGACTGAGGCAGGAAACCAGTTCAATTTGCCCGTCAACAGACCATGACATATTGAATTAAACATAAGCATGACTGCCCACGCAGGGGCGTTCTTCATAACCAGACTAAGGACTGATATAGATAAGATAGACTGAGAGAAAACTCGACCAAAACAAACTAGACATAATAAGAAACTGTAAGTCAACAGACATAATGCTAACCCATACCCATTGATCCGCAGCAAACAAAATCCTGGACCCGAGCTGAGAGGAAACGGCAGGTGCTGGAGCGCACGTAGGAGGGTCAGTCAACGTCAGGATTTTTCTCCTCCACAATGGTGCACCAACCCTGGCCCTCAGGGATTCCTTCCCACATGGCTGCCCATTTGTCCTGTGCTGAGCTTTGAGATTCCTTCGCCTGGGGGAGAGAGGGAGCGGTCATAATCTCCTTCCCTGAGGTGCCCTCCCCACTTGCTGGTCGCAGCATAGGGCCTTCCTTTCTAGAGCCCTCTGGGGGTGGTTCCACCATTCCTGGAGGCGACCCTCCTTCATTCCCTTCCGGAGCTTGAGTAAAAAGCACTGAAACATCAGCATTAATTCCTAGATTATCCTTGGAGTTGCCCAGGGTGAACACCACCGAGCCAAATGCTGGGAGGACTGGCTCCCCTTCCCTCGAGCTGCCAACCTCCATGTATTGCCCAGCTTGGAGTGGCTTAACCCCTGCCCTCCTATAGCAATAGCAGCAGCAGCAATGGTGGTGCTCCCTCTCTGCAGGTGGGCGCGAGGATGAGCCTTGTTCAAATCCCCTCCTGCAAGGTTGCCGTTGTCGTAGCCTCGCCATGGGCAATTCTCCTTCTCCCTTGATAGCTTCGGACGATTTGTGAGGCCAACCACAAGATGCAATTTGCCACCAGAACCTCCCAACCGCCACCACAACCTTTGAATTTGCCACAAAAACCTCTGAATTCGCCACCAGAACCTCTGAATTAGCCCCCAGCACCTCTGAATTTGCCACCAGAACCTTTGAATTCGCCACCAGAACCTCTGAATTCGCCCCCCGAACCTCCGAATTTGCCACCAGAACCTCTGAGTTTGCCACCAGAACCTCTGAATTTTCCACCAGAACCTTTGAAATGCTCTCAAATTTCCGCTTTCCCTTAGAACAGGAACCTGAATTGGAGCGTCGAGAAGCCCGGATGGCAGATTGAGGTGGTGGGATAACCACCCTCCTGTGAGTCTGCCTCTGCGTCGAATGTCTCTGCAATCGCAGTTCCTTAACTCCACCAAAATGATGAACTGATATCTGCACCTCCATACCTTGATAACCCTCAACATTCCCTCGTTCGGAGCGCACCATAATTGCAGCCATCCCTTCACTCTGCTCAACATTGAATGCCCAGAGCACAAACCGCGCAGGATTAAGCCTTCGACGGCTAAGTCCATCCAGCATTTAAGTGAGCACGGGGCGGCACATGGTGGACATGTGGCTCAACCCTTCAAGACGTGCCATCACCCGCATCCGGGGAAATATTTTATTTGTAACATTGATACAAAGGATGGATGTTGTTTATTTGTAGTCTTGATGTTTATACTTGTAAGTCTGCAACTAATGTAGAGAATATTGATTTTTGTTGGAAAACGAATTCAACAATATTATTAAGAATGGTATGAAAAATAATGTACATAGTACATATAAATATGCACTATATAAAATAGGTAAACCATTGATTCAGTTTCCGAATTTTAAATGATAAATAATTGTCCACAAGAACCCTAACTAAATAAGGGTTAACAATTTTACCCCAATTTACTTCATTCACTTCATTAATTGTTTGTAATTTTCTCATCCCTTCGTGTTTTTATCGTAGTGCTAGGAACTGCATTTGCTCTTAACATGTTGTTCTATATACCTACATGGGCTGGTGTTCTTCTAACTGGATTCAACATACAGACTATCATTGGAGTGCAAAGGTTCGGGGTGCTCGATCCGATCCTTTTGACTATACTCTACGCATCTATTGCAAGACAAAATGACAATTCATTTTTCTTATGTATCCTGGTTACTTCAAACTCTTGGTTTGCTCTATGTTGCAGAGACGTTGTACCGGGCAACGATGTTGAATTTATTTCAGATTCTATGGTGTTGTCTCTATCAATTTGAAGTGATTTGTGATATCTTCAGCCTCAAAGCTGAAGGTGAACTTGATGTTCAATGTTTTCTTTTGCAGTTAGAAAGCTTCAGGAACAAGGTGATTAGTGAAAAATCATCTTTGTTAAAGTAGTTCCAATATTTTCTACATTGTTTCAATCAAGGAGAGGGATATAATCATAGTTTGTTTTTGTTTTCCTTCTATAAAAGGAACTTCTGTAATTATAAATGTTTACGATCTCTAATCAAACCATAAGAGAAAATAGTTGATTGGCATTATGTTTTTTCAATGCACTAGGGCTTTGGATAATTTATACTCTTATATGCAAGGTGGGTAAAATGTGTTGAAAACAGTCATTGCCAATGTTGACTTGTGTGCCCTTCACAACAATTTCCTTTTATAGACTTGTGAACCTTTACATTTATTATTATTTCAAAGGCACTACAAAGGAAACCTTTTAGGCATGATATGGTTAGGTTCTTGTCATGAAATCGGGACATGAGTTTGCTGCTTTTGCACATTAAGTGGTAATTGGATAGCTGTTGATTCTGTATTCAATTTAGAGTTCTTATGTTCCAATGCATCCTTTTGCTTCCCAAAAATAAAAATTGATGTGCACATGGATTTCTGTATCATGGAAATTGAATACTTTTGCAGTGGGACAAGGAAATATAGAAAGTTAGCTATATGGAATTAGTATGAAGAATATAGACAAACACCTACAAGGTAGCATGAACATCAAGAATTTGTATTTGCATAGAGAAATCACATAAGCAACAAGAACATGGTCATAACCCAATATTGTGGAATGTAGAAAATTTTCATTCTAAAGTTGCAGAAGGTGGGAGAACTGCAAAACATGCCCATAAACCAATATTGTGGAATTTAGAAATTTTGCATTGTAAAGTTGAAGGATATGGGAGAACCACTAAACCTATATTTCTGAAAGAAGCCTATAACCTAGCATTGTGCAATTCAAATGCTCACAAGAAAAACACCGAGAATTGCAGAATACAATGACCTACGTTAGGGAGTTGCATAACCAAAATCCACAGATAGGCATCGCAAAATGCAACATTCTACATTGCATAATACAACACCCTTCAATAAGGATTTGCATTTCCAATCAATGATGGCCTTGAGAAGCTTGGAAATAAGCTTAACCAAGTCATTCACTATAGAAGGAAAATTGAAATTCCTCGTAGCTGTGATCTTGTCACCATTATATATACTCATCCAATAGGGGATTAATTTTGGGTAGTCATTGAATCTTGAATTGTGTTTAGAATATTGTGTGCATTATGCCTTGCAAAATCACTATAATCTAAAGAAGTATGATAGTATAATTGCTATATTTTTGTCTTATGACTCTTAAAAATGTTTCTGTAGATTTCTACCTACATTTATGAAATATCACAATAGGTACACTAGTGTCAGAGGTTTATTATGCATTAGTAAAATACGGAAGTGAAAAATAGAGGCAACATCCGACATCTATTGGGAATCATGAAACGAAGATGACAAGAAAATCCCTGCAAGGTATCATCCACAAGAGCTCATAAGACAATGAACATCCCTATAACATATATTGTAAAATTTAGAAGATTTTCTTTCTTAAGTTGCAGAACCCAAGAAAAATACTACCTACATTTCTAAAAGTAGTAACCCTATAATATAGCATCGTGCAATTCAAATGCTTACAAATAGAGATTGTGGAGATGGAAATACCACAGAGGCATTGCAATAGCGAGTGGTATTACCATTGAATGACGACCTTGAGAATCTTACAAAGAAGCTTAACCAATTTATTTGTTATGGATGGTGAGTTGATATTCTTTGCAGTAGTAAAAGACATATCTTGTAACTGATGCACACACATATTTCTATGTTCCACCAAGTTTCTAGGATGGGGGGCTGTGGAAGTGGGGGGAATTAAAAGGGAGATATGTGGGAGCATCCATAAATTTTAAAGAAGTTTAGGGAGGAAATGGAGACGTTAGGCTCCCTAGCATAGGGGTCCCCATATCCAAAATTAAAATAACAATAATAATGATAAAATCTCAACAATAACAATTCATCCCATGCAAATTCATCATTGTGCAATCAAGTCGAAACACTATAATGTTTCCAATCCTGAAATATGTTTAGTCTGCTGAATTATGAATGGGATATAAAATTCTACATTCTCCATATGATGTCTCATGAGGTTGGAACCACCCTCAAACATCTCGAAACAGATTAAGGTAAACTGTGAGATAAAGGAGTGTCATTTTAAAAATCTCACCTTACTTCAAGAATGTAATATTACTATTAATTACTAAATTCATAGATTCCTCAAAGCTCAGCCTCCTATATTTTTCGTATATTCATTTTATTGCACAAAAAATAGACTCAAAGCTAAATCTCCAATTTTTTTTTTTATCTTCATTTTATTGA
The DNA here is from genome assembly GCA_000404065.3 of Pinus taeda. Classification (NCBI taxonomy): domain Eukaryota; kingdom Viridiplantae; phylum Streptophyta; class Pinopsida; order Pinales; family Pinaceae; genus Pinus; species Pinus taeda. Next base: position 19,704 of record APFE030816689.1, read on the forward strand.
ACAAAAAATTTGATGCAAGGGGGTCTGGGCATTCCTGTTCTAGGGGAGGGGCCACCAAACATCCCCCTTTGGTAAAATGCTTCTCTCACAGCTGGGAATTGTTCCCCCAAGTTTCCCCAAAAGGGGGATGTGGCGAATGATTTTCCAGGAACCCCCATCTCTGGAGTGTGTGGTAAATGTTGGGGGTGTGATCTCCAATCTAGGGGATGCATCCCCATGTAACACAAAATATTGAATATGGGGATTAATTTGGATAATGAATGAAACTCAAATTTTATTTAGGCTATTGAATGCAATGTGCCTTGACATCCAATATAATCTAAAGAAGTATGATTTTTTTATTACTGCTATATGTCGTCCAATGATTTTTTGAAATTGTCCATGTGGATTTCTACATGCGTTTGTAAGCATAGCATAATAAATACGATATTGTTAAAATTGTTAGTATGAAAAGTTCAAAGCCTTTTATCCTATGTTATATCTTGGTACATTGCATAGGATAAATATGGAGGCGATCATTACTTTTCTTGTACTTACAATGTTTGGTTGTTTCGTTAGAGAGATGGCATATGCAAAGCCTGAAGCCATTCAGGCGTTAAAAGGAATGTTCGTTCCTAATTTAAGAGGAAGTGGAGCAACTGGTATTGCCATTTCTCTTATTGGAGCTTTGCTTACACTGTAAGCCCCTATTGCTTATTCATTTCATTAATTCAATTCAATGAATATGTTTCGTCAGTGCAAGGTAGTAATGATTAGAAAATCTAGCCACACATTTTTCCCTGTGATGTAGATGAGGTGTTGGGCATTTAGTTGCACAATAATAAATGGAGTAGTCTTAAGTTGATCCAGGTGGATGTTGGTGGCCACCCATCTATCCAATTTGGAACCCCGCAACTTTCTCTTTCGGTTTTTCAGTTTCCTTAATTGTAGAACAACTTACTATTTTTAGCAGTTTTTCGGGTCCTGAACTTCCAGAGCCGTTTTGAGGCCCTAAATGATGTCTTTTGGGAAATCTGGTGGCAACATGGGTCCATCGATTGATGCTTCCCTTCGAAAAGTGGTAGTGCTCGGATAGATATTTCTAACGAGCTATTGTACGCGTCAAACGGAGATTGTATGCCAAAGTTATGACCTCGGGAAGTTGATGTACCAATTTACCCAAACGGGGCCCACAGTTTGGTGTTTCATCTTCTAGGGTTAGGTTTTAGAATGTTAAGGGTTTTCCATTATTTCTCAACAATAAATAGGCCTTCAAGCCTCATTGTAACATAGTTCAGAGGCATGTAGCCACCACCTCTTCTCGGAGATAAGCTACCATCGCCCTAGCTGGTTTATTCCATTTTTGGTTCTAAGCATATTTTAGTATTTTCCATTAATGAAATGAAGCATTATTTCCACTGCATATTTTTGTATATGGTTATCTCTGTATTTTGTTGCGTTCCTATCTAAATCCAGAAAAGTGGTAATAGAGTGGTCTACTTTTTCTCAGTTTTCTTTGCATGTCCCCAACGAGGTTGGGATATAAGGAGTTAGGGCTTGAACTAGTCGAACCTTTGCAAGACCAGCCTTGCAAATCCTGACGGCCTCCCATGGCGGATGAGAAGAAAGACGAGGGGGTAGGAGATCCTATCAAAATCTTGCTCGAAGATGCCCTCGAGCGACAAAGGAATGCGATGATGGATAACTTTGCGCAGATCCTTCATCGACTACCCAGAGGCGATGCATCGGCTTCCAACAGCTACTCTGGAAATGCCACGCCCTTTAAGGTACAAGTTAATTTTGAAATCCCTATATTCGAGGGTCAAATAGACACAGCGGTTGTAGATAAATGGTTAAATCTGCTAGAAGGGTATTTTTTTGTTCATGAATTTTCGAGTCAAGAAAAGATTGTTTTCACTCTTCTCAAAGCAACCCGCCACGTCAAGGACTGGTGGGAAACCTACTGCGAGCAGAAGGATGAAAGCATAGGCTCACTATTTTCAACCACACCCACTTGGAATTCATTCCGGGATGCCATCAAGAAGCAGTACTACCCTGTCAAACGATATGAGGACAAATACATCAAATGGACCACACTGCGGCAGGGACGAGACCAAGATGTGCCAGAATTCACAAACATTTTTCATACCCTTCAGACACAGTTGGGTATCAAATATTCTGAGTTGCATCTGGTACTCAAATACCGCGACTGCCTACATAGATACATCTAGGAAGATATGGAGTTCTTGAACATCTCCTCATTCGGCACAGCATACCGATACGCTGTCAAAATCGACCAAAAGTTCAAACAGAAGAAGCGAGACTTTGGTTCTACAAATCCGAAGCCCAAAGGACAAAGCCAAGGTGGGGTGATCCAAGACAACCTGTCAAAGCCACAAGAAAAGAACAACACCACGAAGCCGAAGAAGAACACAGGAAAGTGGTGTGAGTTCCATAAGAGTCCCACTCATAACACAAGTGAGTGTCGGACCAAGCAGTCGCTGGTGGCTGAGTTGAAGGCCTCCAAATCAGATGCATGTTCCGACCCTGAGCCAGAACCCAGCAAGGGGAATGGTAAAGGGAAGCAGATCATTGATGCGGATCCCAGCACCACTGTTGCCACTGCCAAGATCCAGAAGAATGAGCCCAAAGACCCAGATGAGAGGGAGTGTCTTTTCCACTCACAGATGTGGGTGAAGGGTTTGCCACTACAATTCATTGTCGACAGTGGAAACCAAAAGAACCTCATTTCAACAGAGGTTGTGAAGTGGTTGGGCCTACTGACTACACCATGCTCACAACCGTACAGTATCGGGTGGCTTCATGAAGGACGAGATCTCAAAGTCCACTAGCAGTGTTGCCTTCCCTACAGCATCAAGCCTTTCACAGATGAGGTATTGTGTGATGTTACACCTCTAGATGTTTACAATGTACTATTAGGCCAACCATACTTGTGGAGGCGACATGCTGTGTATGAGTCAAGGCCTCGTGCTGTCATTATTTCTTTGGGTGATTCATTATACAGGATACTACAGGTAGCCCCACCTACCGCCACATCTTTGATCACTGCTAAGAAAGGTTGCAAGCTTATCTCCCAGACCAGGAAATTCGTCTGTCTTGTTCACTCCCAAAGTAAGGGGAAGATCATTGCTACATCCATGACCCCAGCAAAGGGTTCCTCCACACAACAACAGTAGCAAAGGGATACGGTCATGACAGAACACAGGAACAACTTCTCCTCACCCACAGGGGTACCACACAAGTTTCAGGCGGGCAACAAAGTCTGGTTGCATCGACAAAAAGAATGCCTTACCAGAACCCATCAGAAGCTCAGAACACTCCGAAAAGGTCGTTACAGCAGTACCAAGGCTATGGGGAACAATGCTTTGGAGCACATCATTCCTCCATTCCTTCGCCTGCACCAAGTGTTCAATGTGGACCATCGTCGACCATGCTTCCCACCATTACTGGACACAACAGAGATTGCAGGACAAGTTCAGCAGATGGAGGAACTCAACGCAATGGGGACCATTGCTTCCTAAGGGGGAAGGAATGATCCAGGTGGATGTTGGGGGCCACCCACCTATCCCATTTGGACCCCCGCAATTGTCTCATTCATTTTTTCAGTTTCCTTAATTGTATAACAACTTACTATTTTTAGCAGTTTTTCAGGTCCTGAACTTCTAGAGCCGTTTTGAGCCCCTAAACGACATTTTTTGGGAAATCTAGGGGCAAAATGGGTCCATGGATCAATTTTTCCCTTCCCAAAGTGCTAGTGCTCAGATAGATCTTTCTAACGAGCTATTGTACGCATCAAACTGAGATCGTATGCCCAAGTTACGACCCTGGGAAGTTGATGTACCAATTTACAAATGGGGCGCACAGTTTGGCGTTTCATCTTATAGGGTTAGGTTTTGGAATGTTAAGTGTTTTACATTGTTTCTCAACAATAAATAGGCCTTCGAGCCTCATTGTAACATAGTTCAGAGGCATGTAGCCACCACATCTCTTCTTAGACATAAGCTACCATTACCCTAGCTGGTTTATTCCATTTCTATTTGTAAGCATATTTCAATATTTTCCATTAATGAAATGAAGCATTATTTCCATTGCATATTTGTGTATATGGTTATCTCTGTATTTTTTTGCGTTCCTATCTAAATCCAGATCATAAGTGCAATTTTTTTGGAGTTTCTAGCAGTTTTCTAGTCAAAATTTTGTGAAAACATTTGTGGCCAAATTTTGATTTGTGTTGTTTAAAGTAGTCTTTTTTATTACATATATGGATTCAACACCCTCAAAAACCTCTGAATCACTTTGATTGTGAAGATTTTACCTATCAAACTCATGATTTCAATGAATGTAGGCTAGAACAAACTAGATAGAAAAATAAACTAGAAAACTTGCCAAAAAATTGAACTAGAAAACTACTAGGTCATAAATCCCTCAAATGATGTGTATCTTATCATGTACAAAATTTAGTACTATGGTATTAAGTGTTTATTGACTACCTTCATAAAATGTAACTGATCCTGTCATCCACCATATCCAGATACAAATTATTTCTTCACTCTGCCTTGGTTTTCTCTCAAAATGTATGACCAAATGTTTCCGGAGTTAGCGTAAGTACTCTTCCATAGTTTAGAGAATTCTTAAAATAACTGGAATAGATTATGCGTTTATTTTTCATTGTGCTTTATTTACAAATTAGATCGATTTTTGATGAGTTGTTGAAATTACAATTTTTCATTACCGAAATTATGAAATGTAATTATTCCACTCAGAATAAGGTCTAGTAGTCACATCTACAAGAACATAATTTGTGATACTGAACTGAAAAACATGATTCTTCAACCCAAACTGTCATATTAATATAGAAATATTTAGTAATTATAGATTCTTCTTTATTGGTTTATACTTGATTCTATATCATCAAGTATGTAAGAATTTGTAGGATAGGATAAAGGCACTCAAGGAGCAGGGTCCTAAATAAAACTGTACAGTCAATTGTGTATGTGAAGAACACGGAGCTCTGCACCTATGATCAGGATGCACTCGTACTTTCTCCTTCTTCCATTTACTCCTCTTCTCAAATCAACAATTCTTCCTCACACAGATTCTCTGTGTATTATAGAAATAAATTCTATGTATTACAGATATAGTTTAAAATGTAATCACAAATTGAAAGGACAACGAATTATAACAGTTCCATCTAATACTCACTTGAGCTTATTCTATTTCTATCTTCCAATGACTTTCAAAAGGAGCGCACCCCCCCCCCCCCCCCCCCCCCCCCCACCACCCATAATTTAGTGGTAACATTAGTTTCTATTTTCTATATATATTTCCACCTCATTGAACTTCCTTTAATGATTTGATTGAATGCTCTGAGGAGTATAGAACTTGATCTTAAAACATTGATTGGGTCTTCCTATGATATCCATAAAGATCTAACCTTCTTTGTGTGCTTGGAGATCTGCAAATGAAATAAAAAACACACCTCTGAAATTGTCTTATGTGTACCAATGTGTTGGATGTGTTTCATTCCATTTGCAGCCTCTAGCACAAATTGTCAATAAGGTATGCCTAACTTGCCATTTTAAAATATGGTGATAACTCTTCAATTTCTTTAGGCACAAAATAAACTGCACAAAAGCTTTAGATCTTCAAATTTTTTTAGAAAATTGTTTTATCAATGTACACCAAAGTAATGAAATCATTTTTTAAAAAACTGTGTTGTAAAATATATGCAAGTTTAACCTTGCTTCACATTTAGTTGATACTTTTAACCATAGCCTTCATATGCTCAAGAATAAAATTGTACGATATGCACCTGGTTGTGGCCCAGTTGTTCCTCATGAATGCAATGATTGTGGAAAAAATTTAATATTGTTGGGCCCATATGGCTGCCCCAATTCATGATCCTGACTGGATTTCATCCATATTATCAAATGTTGTTTTCCTCAAATCTCACTATCCTACATATGACGAAATATATGATGTCTTGACCTCGATACTGAGGTAAGGATCTTTTCAGTCAGCAATGAAGCATAAAATTTAAAGCTAATGTTGATTTTCCACCACATACAATGGTATAATGCATACAAATTACAATGATGTGATAAATGTGGGCAATTAATTTGGAGTATAAACGTTCATGAACATAGCAAGATAACGCTCTGTTTTCATTTTATTTGGAAGGTTCATTTCTTAAGTACATGTGATCAAATCACAGAGTATTTATCCAACCGTACCTAGATGGCAATTGGTACTTTCTATTTTCCATTTATTTTTTATACATTATATTAAGTATCAGCTAGATAGACAAATTATTGCTAGGGGCCTTTATTGAGATGGGCTAGTACGAGAACTAAAATAGATAAAGATATTAGCTACCTCAATCAATCCTTAAGCATGGGTTTACTTTGCACAAGAGATTCTCCTGAAGGATAACCTACTATGATGGACATTGTGGGCACACTTCAATCCATTATAGACACTTTTCAAGGCATTGGTGGCATTCCAAAACCACAATTAGATTTCACATGTTTGTTAGGTGATGCAAGTACAACTCACAACAACAAGGCTAGCTAAGGCCAAAGCTCTTCTACATTCTAGAGTGTTGCATGAGAGCAGTGACTGTGTCATTGAACTATATAATATTTTGAGTCCATTTCCATTAGCTACATGTAGTGTGAGTTTTATTTTCCTCTTTATTGTTGCAAAACTAGTCTTATTCCCCTCTCCTCTTCTATGAATGTCTATTGTTGAGCACATGTGGGTCTAAATATAAAGTAACATTGCCCATCCCTTGTTGACTTGTCTCAACTTGCCTTTTACCGCCACATGAAACATTGGAAATTGACATTTTGTATTCATCAATGGATGCGCTATGAATGTCTTGGAATCTAATCCCCAATATTCTTCTTTTCAATGAGTATAACTTGTAATTTTGTAACTCTATTTGCCAAACCTGTTGACAATGTGAGCATATCATTTATTTTTTGCAACTGGAACATCCCTTTGATTTAGGTTTGCATATACATCACATACACTATTGCTAGTAAATTGGATTGATATATAGTCTTCACTATTGGTTTTATATTGTAAAAAACTGATATGTGTGCTGTCCTGAGATTTATTGTCTTTTATTGAAGAATTGAACTCTGTAATTTTCTGACAATGGCATGGGAACAAAGATATTTTTGGAAGGAAAACACGCAACACACCTAAGATGTGAATTATTTCCCATGCACCCTTCTAATGTGTAACCATACAAACTATGACTTCAAACAGAAACACCGAACTCCCTGTAATAACAAATGAATCAAACCTAAATCAGAATGAAGTGCGTGCTTGTTGGGTGATGATATTCAACTCCTATCCATGTAATCTCATTTATCCTTCATCCGAACTCAATCCGATTTATATACTTCATTCATCCTTTAGTTTAGTGCATGAGTTGAGGCTGTTTTCATTGAATTTAGCCTTCTATTTTCCCTTATGGTGTGTCTTTTTATGGGCCAATTCAATTATGTGGGGATGGATTACGTGATTTTGTAAGATATAGAAATGACAGTTTTTATAGGGGAAGTTTTGAAATAGATTTATTTTAAGATGTTTTTTTAAGTACACATTTTGATATCTATTTTTAATTAACTTTGTATCACACTATTGATAAATTTGAAAGTCGCACTTTCTTCAATCAAGCTTGCCACTTTAAGATAATTGTTATAAATTTACTATGGAATTTTCACTTTAGAAAAAATGTAAGCTTTATTTTTTTATCTATGATTTTTGTTTATTCTTGTAGTGTGTTTTGGTTCCTTTTCTTATTGCATTATCAAATCCAATCTCTCTCTTGCACTTTCCAAAATATGCAAGCTTTACATTTTTATCTATGCTTTTTCTTTCTTTTTGTAGTGTGTTTTGGTTCCTTTTCCTATTGCATTATCAAGTCCAATATCTCTCTACTAGTGAAACCCCTTTACAATCAGTATCTCTCTATATTTTTTACTTCTCCAATGCTTAATGAATGATAACTTTCGCATAATTTCATATGAAAAGTACATCTTCCCACTTAAGTTTTCAACAAATTCCTTCCGTGTGAAGTAAATTCTCAATTGATGTCACTCATCAACAAAAATTCAAAGCACTTTATAAATCCTTCATAATCCAGTGGGATAACTCAAAATAATATAAATGGGGTCTACATTAGAGTTTCTTTTCTTGGGATAGAGTTTTTAATTCTCTCTTATGTAGATCCTCCCCTCTTTTGGCACTACCATCCTCCCTCATGGTGTGGCCTAAATATTTAATGGTGCACTCTTTATAGAGTCTATCTTTAAAGATGCCTATATACATGAACATTTGACTGTATACTAATATAAGATTTTGAAATTTTTTGCTAGAGATATAATCTGCTCTCTTCACACCTTTTGGGGCAATTGCTAGTTTTAGTAAGCTAAAAACATGGTTTGCATGATTATAGATCATGTGTTAGTATTTTTTTTTGGGTGCTTGTTGTTTAAATAAATGGCTATAAATGTAGTTTTCATAATTTCCATAACTCTTCATATAATTCTTTAAAGTGTGCTAGCTCAATGAAAGAGCATCTACCTTACAAGAAGAAGGTTGGTGGTTCGATTCCACTGTGCTCTAACATGAATTAATCAATCAGTTTGTAGTTTATTTTTAATTAAATGTTTTTTATATCAATTTATTTCAATGGTGAGATAATTTTGGATTCATTGTTTTATATTGTCTCTAGAGAGACAAAAGTGATCTTTAAATAAAAAAATTATTGTCTTTAGAGAGACAATAGCTAGTATTAAATACATATTGTCTCTAATCCGAGTGTTGTCTCTAGAGAGACAAAAATGAAATTGTATCTTAAGAGACAATAATGTTTGTGTTATATATTGTCTTTATAGAGATAATTTTTTAAGACAATATTTTTTAAGACAATAATCTTTAAGACAATACACAAGCTTTTTTTTTGTCTCAAGTTAAGGCAATTTACAAAAAATTGTCTCAAATATTGTCTTAAAACCCCCCCTTTATGTAGTAGTGACATAGAAAATCATTTAAGGTTGTCTATGAATGTCCTCTAATTCTTCAAAAATATGTTCGAATGTGGACTATTGCCACTTGTCATCTTCTATAGTTTTCTCTTCATCATTAATATTCTGATTATCAATTTGATGCAACATAAGTTCATAATGAAAAATTATATCTTTCGCAATTCAATACATGAAATTTTTTATTTTTAACATCATTCATGGTATCTTCAACATTTTTCTACAACTTCTATGGAAGCATCATCAACACATGGTTTTTCAAGCCATGCTTCAAGGAAATTTAATTCTTCTTCAAATTTTGTTGCTTCTTCTTGGTTGCTGCTAACCACTGCAAAACAAAAAAACAATGGTAAGTTTATATGAAAATACATCTTTAGAACCATATTAGTTCTATTCAGTTTTCTCTGCAATAAGAGCTTTCTCCTCTTGCACTTTCTTCTTTGTCTTTGTCGTTGCATCATAATATTCATTTTCAACTACTTTACCAACTGCTACTGCAAATATGTTGTTTTCCACTTGATTTCTATACATAAGTGTGTTTCTCTAGCCAAATAATAACATATCAATAAGACATTTCTATTGCATCATATGCAATTAGTCATCACTAGCTAATTGTTCTTGATCCAAGCTAACATCAACACTTTCAGTTGTTGGATCAACTAAACCATTTGCTACTCCATTTGTAGCTTTATTTATGTCAAACTCAGCTATTGGTGGTAACACACCATCATTATTGTGATCCACTTTCAAATGGGATTCACTAAACTCTTCATCTGTTGTTACAAATCCACTTTCCTTTTCATCTTAAAGAATTTCTACAATAGCTTTCACAACACTACTATCGTCTACTTCATTACTCTCCCTTACATCAAAAATCCTCTCAAGGATATCCTATGCTTCCTTTGTTTTGTTTGCATCTACAATGAAGGGAAGAAATTGTCAGCTATGCATTACTTTATGCATTTTAATTTCAATACATTCTTTTGCCTTTTGGTTCTCAAGCTCTAAACTTTTCCCATTTTTTAATCACCTTATACTTTACAATGTTCATGAAAAAAAGAAATATTTTAAAACCATATTTTTTTACATTTTTTAAAAATTAGATACACATTTTCCTTTTAAGACATCGTGACCACTTTACGAAGGAATTGTCCCTTCACTTCATAATGAAGGTCCTTCATTGGGTAAGAATTTAATAAAACACACCTTGGTTTTGCTTTTAAGAATGACCGACTGTTGGTCGCTTTAATTGCTTTCGCAATTCAAGCTCCACATAAATTGTCAACCCGAGGAAGTCTTTTTATTTCAAAGATAATCACACACTGGATATGCTCAATTTCAAAAGCAGAAACAAGGTTGTAGTAAAAGAAAAACACACAATTATTAATCTCACCAATCTACTGATTCACAACCTACTTAATCAAAGCTGAAGTCGATTTAGTTATAGCAGAAATAATTTCTCTACTGCAGTTACAACCCAAACAAAGGAAGATCAATCTGCAAAGAAAGAAATCAATCAACCACAGCAGGAACAGGACCCTATTCCTTAGTGAGGAACTTCAGCACCTGATTCCTGACACTTCATCACTCTGTAAGAAAGGTAACTTCAAGAGAGCAAGACCCTATTCCCATGAACAGGAACCTTCAGCACTTGTTCTCTTGCTTCTAATCACACTGCAGGCAAAGGAAGATAATTAATGGGGAAGGACCCTATTCCTTTATACAGGAATCTTCAGCACCTGCTCCCTGACATCATTCATTCATACAATCAATAGAAACAGATTTCTCAACTTCAGAATAAATGCATTCAATACATGCAGTGTTAAGGAAACAGAGTATTACTGAACTGTGTAACTAGAGTCCAACAACAGAATTAAAGTAAAATGCAAGACACACAAAGAGTTAAACAATTTACAAGAATCAAGGGTGAATCTTGTGAGGAAGGCGGGCCCTTTCCCTCTCACAAGATTCCCCGGGGGAAAGAACTAAATTGGAACGCTCAAAAGAAGAATTTATTCATCTGCCAAAGTAACTGATACATTACAGATGGAGACTAGCTCCAGTTCTCACACAACGTACTTCCCTTAGTTTACAACCACTACCTTCTTCTAATGATGATGTCTCCTCCTTTTAAAGAGGAGACATCATTTACAATTTACATGAAAGTGAATCCATATTATCTCGAATCTGTTCTTTTTCCCAAAACATGACTATTCTGTTCTTCATAAAAAGAGACTGTTACAACAGAGATAACAAGAATGCTATCTTCAGGATGATCCAGGTAATCGTGTCTTCATACTGTTGCTGCTATTCCACAAAAAAGCTTCTTCCAGAATCGCAAATTATGCCTGACGGAATTTGCGTGCTTGACGGCTGTTTCAGCAACTGAGTTAACTGTTTCAACAACTAAGTCAGTTGTTTCAGCAACGGCCGCATATACTTATCTGCGATTTTTAGACTTGTGTTAGCAACGATACACTTCAATTAATGATAAAATATAAGAGTATTATGGAATTAAATGTAAAACCGATTAAACATATAATAAAGAAGAGGTTTTTGTATACCTTGGGATAAAGTGGCTGAAAATGATAATGGGATTCTTTTTAATCATGGTTATAAGGGTAAAGTGGTGTCAAAATATATAGCAAAAATGATACATAGTGGAGTCCTAACATCCCCCCCAGCTAAAAATGTTGCATGTCCTCAGGCAACCCCTAGTCTAAATCAGAGTCTGAGTACTGGGACTGAGCATGCAAATTACTCAAGCAGTAGCTGGAGAAGGTGGGATCTGTAAGGGCTCTGAATCCTCTGTTGTTCTGCAAGTTCTGCCATGCCAAGGCTTCATCTCTGTTGGTCAACTGGAAATGACACTGATATTTGTCTGAAGGCAGCCATAGAATTGGAAAATGGAAATGATACTCGATCCAGTTTACTCCACAACGTTGAATGCAACCAATGTAATTAGAGACCCTGGATAATGCAGCTTGAAGATTGTGGGGATTAAAAGGGTGATAGTCCTGCCTTTCTTTGCATGACTGCTGCCAAAACATAGCATTGGCCTTCATTGCAGCATTACCCTTTACTCTAATGTGCTGTTGACACTTAGAAAGTGTTGAAGCCTGTAGTTGCTGCATGTACCTATGCATTCCTGGCTTCTGTAAAAATTCATGATATTGTGCTATGAACAGGGCTGGACTTGAAGGCTCTGGTCTGATCCACAAGAGTTTATTGTCCTCATTCTGACTGCTTGCAATGAACGCAGATTGCCAAGTGAGCTGGTTAGACAAAAATGAGACAAATGCCCTTATTTGTATATCTCCTGCAATTGGAATAAGATTGACTTCTCTATTTTCGGGCATGGCCTCATTATGAAGGTAGAGTTCGCACAGCAAATGCTGGTCACTCTCGGGGGCCTCATTAAAGGTCTCAACAAAGTTTTCTGAAGTCATTAACTCATATGGTCTGCCGTTTTTTATTGCTTTTAATTGAAAATAAAATAATCGTTCAACAAGAAAGAGAGAGTAGTTTACAGAGGGTTTGCATGTAGCCATCAACTTATGGACTAATGAAAACATCAGGGCTATCTTTTCCTTAGATTCTTTGGCTTCCTTTTTGTAGTCCTTAAGCTGTTGCATCATTTGATCCCACCTGTCCCAATTGGTATATATATGATTCTGCCATTGTAACTTATGTTGGCGTAATATTATATCTTGTTCTTCAGCATATTGTTTCTTCCATTTGTTCATCTGTTCCAACTGATTCCATGGCAAAGTCTGTATCTTGGCATCAACAGTAGTGGGTTGGGACATTGTTTGAATGGCTACACTGACTAATTGTGGTGGTACTTCTGTCTGAATGGTTGCATCAACCTGCAAAGGACGAGATATCTGAGGTTCAGTTTCTTTTTCTTCCTTTATAGGGAGCCCTACTGGTTCTTGTGGAGCAGTAGGGTTTTCCTCTTTTATTCCGGCTGATGTAGATGCCTCAGATAATTGAATTTTGACTACTTTGTAGCCTGCAGCCTGGTAAATGTTGCCACACTCATGGCACATGTATTCCTTGCATGGCTCCTTATTTTGTATTGAGGCTGCGTGTGCTAATGTATAGAGGTTCAGTTCTTTATCAAAAGCCTCTCGAGCCATGGTTAGTTCATTCTTGTACACTTCCAATTCAGCCTTCAAGAATTCATTCTCCTCCAACAGAGATGTCATAGTATGTAAACCCTGTGTGCTGGTTGACTCCGTTGGGGTAGTCTGTTGATGCACAGTCGTAGCTGGTTCTTGTGTTTCAACTACTGCTGATCTCCCACTATCATCATGCTTGGTGTATTTTTGTACCTCAGTGGCTGGTTCTTGTGTTTCAGCCACTGGGTAAGTGACTGGTTCTTGTGGGACAGTCACTTCTCGAGCCATAAACAATGTCGTATTATCCCGGGGCACTAGTTCTTGTGTGGCAGTACCTCCGGATGAGACGGGTTGGGGGATTTGAGATGGGGATAGAGGTTTTAACCGAATAGTGGCAAGGTCAGGGGAAATGGGGGTGGGTTCTGTCTCGGCAGTTATTTTCTTTTTCCTTTTTGGTAGGAAGGCGATAAAATCGCGGCCTTTCCTTTTCTTTGAAGGGGAGGGTTCTTCTCTGGGGGAAGGGCTTTCAGAAGAAGTAAGGACTTGAAATCTAGCCCTTGTCCGTCGTCTGGAAACTGAGACAGTTGGGGTTCTCTTCTTTTTATGAATGGGTGGGGACGGGGGTGTTAGAGAGTCATCACTAGGGACAGAAATAGTGGGGACAGTTGACTCTGCTAAGTGGGGCGATCTCGCGGTTGGGTCAACTGGGGCATGTGGGGTATCGTCCTGCTGTCCTTCATAGGGAATTTCCGGAGTGTCGTGAGAACTTTCGGATTGTTGGGACGTTTGAGCCTGCTGGGGAATTTCGGACAGCTGGGGATCAGGAAGTGGGGCATGCAGAGGGGGGTTTTGCTGAGCAAGACCCCTCTGTATCAACAGCTGGCATAAACGGTGGTGGGTGAGGGATAACATTGGGAATTTAGAGCGTCTACAATAATATGACATGTTTTTAATACAACCAAGCAGATAATAGGGGATATTAATCAGTTGTGCATTTCTCAAATGATTCATCAAAACAAAATCGTGGTTGTACACTACCTGGTAGCGCCCTTCACATGTTAAGTAGTGTTTGATGAACTCTGCCACCAATGGCCATGGTTGGGGAAGTGAGTGCAGACTAACCCCGCGGCCTCTGGGTTCCACTCGCTCATCTGGACGAAGAAATTCTTGTTGCGCATTGAGAATAACCTTCTTTCTGCTGAACCAACGAATCCCAGTAGCTGGCAACCCTGATACCTGAACTATGTCCTCCTCTGTTACTGAAATGCGAACCCCTTGGACCATTGAAAAATCGTCTTGAAGGTTTTGCGCAAACTCTAAGACTTGTTCCTGGTCAAATTCACCCAATTTTTCAAAATATACTGTCCATCCCGCTTGTTGGAAAATCTAATATACTTCAGGAAACAATTGAAGAAGGTTTACGAAGCCGGGCTCATGTCTGACGGCCGACCCTCCCATGGCTATCGCTTTTGAGTTATACACAGAGGCTCTGAACACAGTAAACGCAGACCCAAATCACGCTAGTTGCTGCAACAGAGGCTGCAAGGTAACGATGACGGGAATGGATATGACAAGGGACGGAGGATTGGTTAATGTGGAGTTATTGTTCTATTTTTGGAATTCCCCCCCTACGTACGGTGTAATAATGATTGGGCGTGTGAAGATCTGTAATCATTATGAATGAAATCCTCTCTTTAATATACTTTAACTGAATTACATTAAAACATCATACCTTACATTTTTACCTTTTAATAATTCGAAGTGTCGATTGCTTCAAAAATAGCTTTAATGTGCATGGAAGAATCTGTTAATCTATCTGGGGTTTAGAACAGGAGTGTAATTGGATCTGGTCAGTGCTGAATAATTTTTCACCGAAAGGATCTGAAGTATAATCGTGGAGAACCAAAAGGCTTATATAACAACGAAGAGAAATACTGTTTTAATGATAACAGGTTGCTGAAACTGGTGTTTTAGCAATCGGAAAAAAAATGAACGATACGTTGCTGAAACAGG